>QLPE01000182.1:7936-29542 GCA_003314125.1 Hygrophorus russula | reverse complement strand
CTGGAACACAAACACTTGCTACAACCAACAAACCCTCAAGGCCTATAATCTGTGATTTCTGTGGAAAGCAATCTCATACAATCAAGAAATGCTTCCAATATCAGAGAGCACAGAGACAGGCAAAGGAGAATAACAAAAACTCGAAATTGGTTGAAGCAAAACAAGCTCAAGAACCATCACAGGATGTCAAGGAATTTGCTGGCAATGCAAGTTGCTCTCTTGATCACTCTGATCCCAATTCTCCACTCCAGCTTGATGCTGACTTTGATTGGAATGCAGACACAGGTGCCACTTCTCATATGACACCACATTGTCACTGGATTCACAACTATACCCAACTATGCATTCCTATCAAGCTATTGGATCACATTCATTGATGACTGTGTCAGATTCAGAGTAGTGATATTGCTCAAAGCCAAGAGTGAAGCATTTGCTGCATTCAAGAAGTTCAAGGCTTGGGCAGAGAATATCCTTGGCCTAAAGATCAAATGTCTTCATGATGACAAAGGAGGGGAATACATGTCAACAGAGTTCCTCAAGTTCACTGATGATTGTGGGATTGAGAGGAGGCATACAACCAGGAATAGACCACAGCAGAATGGTGTAGCAGAGAGAGCCAATCGCACTATGGCAGATAATATTACTGCTATGCTCACTGAAGCTAATCTGCCTCCCTCATTCTGGGGGGAGTGTGCTGCTGCAATGGTTCATGTCTGGAATCGTCTCCCTACTGCTGCCTTGCCACAGATTACTCCTTATGAAGGCTGGTACAAGAGGGAACCAGATATGAGCCATTTGAGAGTCTGGGGATGCACTGCATATGTATTTGTGCAAAAGGATAAGCGTAAATCACTTGAAGCTCATATGGAGAAGTGTGTCTTTATTGGATATCCTGATGGATATAAGGGTTGGAAGTTCTACAATCCTACAACCAAGAAGACAATTATCTCTGAGCATGCAGAGTTTGATGAGCGCTACTCCTGGCCTCTCTAGATCTGGTTCTCATGTCCATGTCCCTATCACTCCTCCTCCTGTGCCTGTCCAACCTGTCAGTGTCCCTGTCCTGGAAGAAGATGATGCAGATGATCAATTTCATCCTATTGCTCCACCTCCTGTAGATCCATCACATATCTCACCACCATCATCACCACAAATGCCTCCTGTCATTCACAGAGTTCCTACACCTCCACCCATTGCTCCAATTGCTCCACCATCACCTCCCATTGCTCTCAGACGTCCACAACGAAATACCAGACCTCCTGGAGAGTGGTGGACAGTCAGGAAACCAACAGCTCATATTGAGGATAGTGAGAGTGATGATGAGCTTGATTTAATTGATGCAGACTTTGTGGATGTCCAATTTGCAGGTGCTACATCATATGCAGATCCTTGCACATTCAAGATTGCCATGAAGACACCAGAAGTAGTGAAATGGCAGGATGCTTGCAATGAGGAGATTATTGCACTCAATTCAAACAGGACATGGGATATTGTTGAACTACCTCCAGGCAAAGTGGCAATTGGTTCAGGATGGGTTTTCCGAGTTAAAAGGAATGCAGATGGATCTATTGAGCGATATAAAGCAAGAGTAGTGGCTAAGGGCTACAGTCAATGCCCTGGATTTGATTACACTGAAGTATTTGCTCCCACATTTTGCCAATCCTCTCTGAGGATCATTCTTGCAATCTCTGCAATTGAAGACTTGGAACTTTGCTCTGTGGACATCTCATCTGCATTTCTCAATGGTGACTTGGATGAGGAGATATATATGAAGCAGCCAGAGGGATTTCATGAAGGTGGACCTAATCAAGTCTGCAGACTGAGAAAGTCACTTTATGGTCTCAAACAAGCAGCATGTCAATGGAACAAGAAATTACATACCACACTTCAGTCAATGGGATTCAAACATCTTGATTCTGATTGCAGCATCTATATCTATGTCAAGGATGATCTGCGAATCATTGTTCCCATTTTCATTGATGATATCACACTTGCTTCAAAATCATCTGCTGCAATTGACAAGGCTGTCCATGATCTCTCTAAACACTTCAAACTTTGAGATTTGGGTCCTACCAAGTTCCTCCTTGGAGTGGAAATCATCAGGGATTGTTCTAAACACACCCTTGCACTATCCCAAAGACAGTATATCATTGACATGCTTGAGAGATTCAAGATGACTGATTGTAAACCTGTCTCCACTCCAATGACACCTGGTCTTCATTTGTCCAAGGATATGGGTCCCAAGACTGATGATGAACTTGCTGCTATGTCCTCTGTCCCTTATCTGAGTGCTGTTGGCTCCTTGTCATTTGCTGCACTATTCACTTGCCCTGACATTGCCTATGCTGTTGGATATCTTGCAAGGTTCAATTCTAATCCTGGTCTAGCTCACTGGCTTGCTGTGAAACACCTATTTCGATATATGAAGGGCACAATGGACTACAAACTTGTCTACAAGTCAGACTCACTTCAGAAGTCCTTCCTATCTTACAGTGATGCAGATTTTGCTAGTGACAAGGATAATGGCAAGTCAACTGGTGGATATGTGATCAAGTTGGGCACTGGTGCAATTAGCTGGAGCAGCAAGTTACAGTCCATTGTCATACTCTCAACCACTGAAGCAGAGTATATTTCTGCAGTTGAAGCTGGGAAGGAGATACTCTGGACAAGGAATATTCTCTCAGAGTTTGGCTACAGAGTCAATGGCCCATCTACCATAATGATAGACAACCAGTCTGCTATCAATGTCTCAAAGAACCCAGAGCATCATGGACGTATGAAGCACCTTGATTTACGATTTTACTGGCTCAGAGACACTGTGGAATCTGGACTTATCACACCTTCTTATATTCCAACTTCTGAGATGGCAGCTGATATTCTCACCAAGGCATTACCACTTGGGAAAGTTGATTCCTGTTGAAGATTGATGGGATTGGAAGGATAGTTATATTATTTGGAGATTGGAGATGTATTGAATCAGGGGGGAGTGTTAGAGTTGGTGATTGATCTCAACTCACTTACTAATTCAACTCACCTCCAATGCTGTGTATCTGGAGATGGTTATGGGTTGCATCAATGATACAAGTAGTGTAGTTACCATGCTGTGCATGCATGCTGTACTGATTGATCATCAGGTTACCATGTTACCTGATGATCATTCCTGTGCACACAGCCTTTCTGTACTGTAGATATAAGCCTAGAGTCAAAGTGTAGAGTCCCCAGTTACTCACTTCAGACTCTAGGTATGTGTACTTATCTCTAACAATATTATACTAGTTACTCACTTCAGACTCTAGGTATGTGTACTTATCTCTAACAATATTATACTAGTTACTCACTTCAGACTCTAGTGAACCTCTGCAAGTTGCAGTTCCTGATTTAACAGCCGGGTGTCGGCCACTTTGAGAGGAATGGAAACTTTCCAAAGGGTGAATTTATCGGCAGGAAGATAGTCAAATTGTGGGGACTTCTCTCTTTTGATAGCCTTCTTCAGGGTCCAAACATTCTTGGTGTCTGGGATCTCAACAGGAAAGTATCGCTAAGTATCAGAGTCAAGGAACTAGCAATACAGAGTCATTACATTAGACATTCTTGGAATATGGATTCGTGAGATGAAAGGTTGCTCTTGGATAATGTACAGAGGGTACAAGAATTAAAGAGTTCGATGAGGAGACAACAGAATGTAGCAGTGGAAAACAATGACAACAGAAATGCAGGAAGGTGGGGAGGCTGGAAGACAGGCAAGGGAGCCACTACAAGAATGTGATTAGATTTGTAGATGGCAGGACTTGGAAGAACACCACCCATGCAAGAATCAGTGTGGCTGCAAGTTGTTGGGAAATGTTTGCTGTGCTCACTGAGATACCAGGTTGAATATGTTTGCTGGTGCTATGCACTGGCAAACAAGTAGCTCACAGGTAAAGGATATTTGCTAGTGCTATGCACTGACAAACATGGAAAGTGTTGAAGATGAGATGAGTTGTCTGGGGTTGAAGGAATATAAGTGGAGTCCGACTTGGAGATGACTTTTGTCATCTGACAAAGCGTGACTCCTAATCTCCTCAACAGAGTCAAGGAGATGTCCCAGGTCTTCAGAGTCAATACCTTTCCATGTTTGTCAGTGCATAGCACCAGCAAACATTGTCTCAGTAAACAGAAAAATATTCAAGACTCTCTGATTCAATCACCAGTTTGGAGTCTGTTTCTAATCAACCTCGAGTGCCTGCAATCCCAAGACTGCAAGATGGGAGTCACCTATCTCCTCGACAGAGTCAAGAAGATGCATTCATGTTTCTTTGGAGTCAAAGAGATAACAGTGAGTCATGTCATTCATGATCAAGGTGCCACATTTTTGTGTGTTATTTTCTCTCTTGCCCCCCAAATTAATTCTTCTATTGTTCTCATCAGATGATTCAGGTTTATGACTCAATTTGCAACTCAGGTGTCATATAAAATCATTTGTGTTCACTTCTAGCTCCTCACTGTATGCCTAGATAGCCTTTCAACTGGTTACTCATTTCTTTGAGCCTGGTGCTCCCCCTTCCCCTCTGTTGCTCCTTACTTGCCAAACCGACCTCTCAAACGTTCCAAATCCTAAGCCCACCATCACTGTCTCAGAGTTGTTATCGACTAGGTGAACTAACAAAAGCCAACATAGTCGGCTTTGTTCAGTTCAATCGCCATTGCCCTACACTAAACGGCCCAGAGGAAAGGTTGGGATCTTTGCCTCCTCCCTTGGTTCTGATTACATTCAGTCTCAATCTCTGGAATCAGACCTGTTGGCACTCTCTGACTTTTGTCCTGCCTATCCTCTGAGTCCCCAAGCGATCCAGATGGATTGATTCCCAAACCATGTGGAGAAGTCGGCTGCCCAAACAGTGGAGGCTATAACCTTGAAAGAGCTCTGAACTGGGATATGAAGTCATATGCTAGATTGCAGGCAAGGTTATCAGCTTCGACATCATTGATATACTCTGATTCAGTTTTTCTGTCAGAAATTTGTCCACAAACTTGTTGACGAACGTCTCAACATCACACAAAGTTATTAACCACAGGACAAGAGTCTTCGGAAGGCCATTCATAATGCAATAAGTTCTCTTTGATCACAATAGCTGAATATTTACCTGTCACCCCAGGCCACAAATTCATTCCCTCAACTCATCAGTTATGAGGGCTGCTGGCCTGTCAATGATCTTATGCTCCTCCATCTCAAGAATATGGCATGTCATGAGAAATTGAAGCTTGAGAAGGAGGCAGTGAGGATGGAAGCAGTGAGAACTGATCGCAGAAAGTCTCAACCATGAATTTATTGATTTTTTCATTGTGTTCCAAATTAAGATGATTTGAGACAATTTTTGATATACATTCCCTGTACCCATTGTACCTAGTTGACAATGAATAGTGTCCTCACAGAAGCAGGGTTGAGTGCTCCACCAATAACAGTGTGTTGTCCTAACTGCAGTGTTGTCCTAACTGCAGCTTTGTACTCCTATGGATGATTTATGTGTTGTTGTGTCTCAGCTCATGCAAAGCCTGATGGAAATATCCTTCCAACTTGAGCAGGGATCAGCCATGGACAGGACCAAGGATTAGTTCAACTCATCTCAACATAAGAAGATATCTCAAGAACAAGAAGTTGTCCACTTCTGTCACCTCAATCAATGAGCAGTGGCTGGCCAAAGTCAAGACTTGATAGGTTCTGCTGCAATGTGCTATGGCTTGTAGTTCACCAATCGTTATCCTCAAAGAAAGTGACACTAGCTGTATGATGCTAATCTTGTTATCCAAAACTGAACTTATTCAACTTGTCCCACTTCCTGAGATAATGCTTGTTTGAGCACAGGTGTTTACCAGAATCCTACAAATAGTCATGTTATTGGGTTGTGATGGGAGCATTCCTATTCAGAATTTGGTTTGATGGCATGCAGACTCAGATGTTTTTGGTGAGGAAATATTGGCAATTGCAGACATTTTACAGTCATTCAAAGATCCCCAGGAGGGTATAGGCACCCATTTAGCCAAGTTTGAAGTTGGCCTCAAAGATCTTCTGCATTTCTTGTGGCCCTTGGTGGATTAGCCCTTCATCTGCTCATTAGGCTTGAAGGCAAGTTAATTCCAGGAGTGCTTGTGTTCTGAACTTATCCCTATTCACAGAAGTCCAAGAATGTTAAATTACTACCTCATATGTTGGTGTCCAACAGGACTATTCACTTTTCTTCCGATACATGCTTTGGGCAACTCTGAAGGCATTTTCGATTATATCATTTCCTCATATACACTGACAATCAGTACACTCCTTTAGATCACACCATCTGTATCCACACCATTCAAGATGCTTGTCATCATAGAATCCAAGTCACTCAAATACACAAAAGATGAGTTACAAAGGATAGAAGACCAGGTGCTGAATGAATGTCTGGTTAAGCTGGGTGTCTCCAGCATCTGTGGAAACAGTCATGTCTGGGATGTCTCAATTGCTCATTTTGCATGCCATGCACTCTAAGATAAGACCAGACTCTCCTTGACCGAGTCAAGGAATTATATTTTTAACAAAGAGATGTATTCATATCTCTTTGACAGAGTCAAAAAGATAGCATTTAATACAACTGTTTAAATATTATTTCTTTCAATCACTTGAACTTCTTTGTGGATGGCTTCAATGTGCATTCCACATACCTATCTGACTTCATTGAGATCCACTTCTTATCATATAAGCACAGGGGAAGCCCATTTACAGGGTCACGATCACTGAGCTGATTTCTGATGCCACATCTCCATGGTACCAGTTTTGCTCCCCTGTGTGATTGTGTCAGCCCAAGCCTTCGGTGCTCCTGATCGACAGCTGCAGTTCTTCTTCAATGTCACATTGCCAATACATGATCCTAGGGCGATAAATAACTTCCATGTGCCTATTAGTATTACTGTCTTTGGAACTCATTCTGTTCTCTCCCAACTCTGCGAGGACAGACTCTAACCATTTCCAGTTCTTCATATCAGGCACATTCTCCTGCTCTTTGCAGTCTGTGGTTTCCTTCACCATGTCCAGGCGTTGATAGTATTTCTGCGGACATGTCAGCTGAGTTCATGCAATGACTCTTCACTTACTGCCACTCGTCACTCTCTTTTCCTGGCCCTCACAAGTTGAACATCCTTACTAGCCAATATCTGAGTCTCTACCTCTTCTGGCATCTCTAAAATGTCCCCTTCCGTTAATCTGGCCTTCCCACATTTCCAGGAATTCCTAGCCCATTTGAATCTTTCATGGACGATGTCCTCAAAGTATTTGAGAGGCCATTTTGGGAGCTTGTATTTTGATTTTTGGCAAGTGCTCTTAAGCCTTTTCATCAGAATCTCTAGCATGGTGGCATTCCAGTAGCTTATGTGGCCTTGTGTCATATCAAAGCACAGAGCCTTCTTATCAAGCTCAAATTGACCTTTGCTATGAGCACTAACAAGTCCTGGATTGGCCATCAGTTGGTTGATAAAGCTATTATCCCAATCCACTTTGAATGCATCCTTGAACGCCTCATGGCCCAGCTCCTTTACCAATGTGAGTAATTGTCATGGCCATGAACAAAAGCATTGTACTAACCAAGAACATATATCAATATTCAGCATATTCATTTTTCTTGATATTCTGAACTTCTTCACTGACATTTTTCTTTGGGTTTTGCCTCTGCCCCCGCCTTTGACTCTTCATATTTCTCAATATCTCAGAACTCCTCCCATTGATTGCTTGTATAATGGTCTTCACAATGTTGTTGATTGTTATGACCCTGACTCTTAGCCACCCATCTCCGGACATCATCAGACCTCTGGACTTACAGCATGTGCCTTTCCCCTTTCATATTTCCTTTATCATCTTATTCCCTTTCACCTTTCCTTATATTGTATCTCTGAGCACTCCATTCCTCCTTTATTCTTCTTTAACGATAGCTTATTGTTGTTCATTACCATCGCTCCACATCTCTGGATATCGATAACAATAAGGCTTCTTAGTATAAAAGCTGTACTAGTTATTGTATGTACTTCAGTTTGAATATCAATTCTAGTTCCAAAAACCCTCCAGATCATTAAGACTTAATTCTTACTATCATTATAACTAGAACATACTCTAGTAGTACTAATTCTTCTGCTCTGAAATAGGAACACCTCTGAGTTAGGGCATGGTGCAACACTGTAAGTTGAAGCCAAGTTCCTCCCTTTGCAAGGCCACATCCGATCCATACCTCTAACCTCCGATCCCCTGTTAGAGTTGGTGATTGATCTCAACTCACTTACTAATTCAACTCACCTCCAATGCTGTGTATCTGGAGATGGTTATGGGTTGCATCAATGATACAAGTAGTGTAGTTACCATGCTGTGCATGCATGCTGTACTGATTGATCATCAGGTTACCATGTTACCTGATGATCATTCCTGTGCACACAGCCTTTCTGTACTGTAGATATAAGCCTAGAGTCAAAGTGTAGAGTCCCCAGTTACTCACTTCAGACTCTAGGTATGTGTACTTATCTCTAACAATATTATACTAGTTACTCACTTCAGACTCTAGTGAACCTCTGCAAGTTGCAGTTCCTGATTTAACAAAAGGTAAACAAGCCAAGCCAGCTTTGCCCTGATACTATGGAGACGATCGTGAAATTTCTGATGGCAATGGCTATCATATTGTTCATTTGCCAGAATATGCTATCACAAGAGTGGTTACACAGGAATAACTTGATGGTGAAGCTCCAGAATGCTTGGTCACCAGTGTTAAGGAGGGAAATGATTGCAAAACAGATAGATAACTAAAGCATGTTGATGGTTGAAATTTCACTTGGCTGCAAGTGTGCAAAGTCAATATATGAGATCCAGTCAGTGTGGGCTGTAAACATAGTCTCACAAGCTCAGAGTCAACAAGATAGTAGGAGTGCATCTCCTTGACTCTGTAACTGAAAATAACAATTTGTTAGAAGAAACAGATAAACCAACTCAGACTGTGAAACGTACAGAAATGCTGTCAATGATGAGGAGCAGCGAACTACACTGGATTGTGAACTAGTAGTACTCCCACTGTGATTGGTTCAGATCTAGCATCAACTCCATCATCCCAATGATCTCATTCATAAGCATCCTGTTCAACATTAGCTTAACCCAATGTCCTGAACATTCCCAACTTCAGCCTCACCTAGTTTGCCCTCTGTCCTCTAACCTCAAGGTATACATATATCAAATGACAGCTGAGGAGCTCCATTTGAGCATGTCCACCATTTCTGCATTTAGCACAGGTAACAAGTCACTGCAGCTCTCAAAATGTACTTGGTATACCCAAACTCCCTTGGAAAAATCTCATCTCAATGATTTCAAAAAGGAGGTCACCAGTCTCTTCTTCAAGAATAAACTGCTTGTTAGCAAGCATGGTTGGATCTTGTTCGAAAAGTTTTGGTCATTGGCTGTGAGTGGCCATTTAGGGGGGTTGGGGGATCGTATCAGGGTGAATGGTGCAGGGGGCGATGGCTCTGCGTCAATGGATGCCTGTGAAAGCAATTCCTCTTGGCTGGTGAGAATAGATGAGAACTACAACAGTTATCATTGAGGAAAGTAGAATCCTTTGATTGGGTGTATTGGGTGGCTGGGAGACATGGTGGGTTGAAAATGTTTGCTGGTGCTATGCACTGGCAAATAAGTAGCTTGTGGGTGAAGGATGTTTGCTGGTGCTATACACTGACAAACTTGAACATAGAAAGTATTGACTTCAGAGGAGCAGTCACATGTTGAACTCACCACTATGCACATGACAACTCTTTGATGTCCACCTTCTCTTCAACTTGGACAGAGTTGAGCACTTTCTCTTTGACAGAGTCAAGGAGATATGCATAACCATCATCTCTTTGACAGAGTCAAAGAGATGGCTGTGTCATGCACACCTGCTGGACTAGATGACTCGTCACCCAATACTTGTTGCCCAATACAGATACAAACACTGGCGATGATGTTTTGGAATGGAAGTCTTACATGAGTGTGTGTGGGTGGGTCTTGTTATGTGGGCCACTAGTCATGGAATACTGAGCTTGTTAATTGAGTGGTGTATGTCTCAGCAATCTCCAAGAACATTGTCCAATGCTAACAAGCAATGTTTCCCCACCAATCTTGCCCTGTTTACTGTTCTTGTGCACCGTGTTGTCAAGAGGCCAGTAACACAATGGGTATATCATTTCCCAGTGTTTTGATAGATCTGTGCACTTGGCACATTTAAAACTGCAGAACCCTCAGAACGTGATTGATGCCACCAGTGCCCAAGTCTTCTTGGAGACTTTCACTGATGTGGGACCCAATGTGCAAAGCCAACCTTCAAAGCTTTGGACATCTTGAGATGAATTTCAGCAAGCTAGATATGTCAGCGGGCATATGGCAGAATCTTCACTCCCTCTTGCCAGTCAACAGCCACCCACTGGCCTTGATTTGTTCTCCCTCTTGCCTCCCTTTACCAACAATGATTTGGACCTCCCTGTTGATGATATTGTAAAAAGCATGTCCCACCTTACTATCAGCATGGCACAGGCACACAATGGAGATCCTGCTCAACAATCCTTGTTACTGCCCAGACAATTAATACGCAAAAGAGATAGAAACAGATCAACTGAGAAATGTCTGCAATTACTGGACAATATGAAAATTCATCTTGCTGCTGCCCAAGAGAAGTCAATGACCTTATCACATAGCACTCTATGTGAAGTCGAGGCAGAGGCTGAATCCATACAGTGGGCTTGGACAAAGATTACTTGTTGTACAGACCAGCATCCTTCAAAACCAGAGGCAATCTCTTCAAAATGTCACCTATCATCTCAACCTCACCCTGCCATCACCTGTGTGTCAACAGACAGTCCGAGACTTTTTGGCAACTCGACTTGACATTTCCCGTCGTGTGGCAGCCAAGAAACCCTTCCTGAATACGAAGCAGATCCAGAAACGAAGGCTTTGGACAAAGGACCATATTGGGTGGTCCATGATGGAGTGGGAGAGGATTATTTGGACTGATGAGACATCAGTTGAGATTGGCAAGGACTCAAGGCAGTGTCTTGTATGGCGGAGACCAGGTGAGAGATATGAGCAAGATTGTCTGGCCCCAACTTTCAAGTCTGGGCACCAGAGCATCATGGTTTGGGGATGTATCTTGTATGGAAGACATGGTCCACTGGTGTGTATCCCATCGGACAGGTGCAAAGGGGAGGATTATGTTGATGTGGTCCTTGGTGGTCCCCTTTGGGACTTTTATGTTGAGCTGTGTGAAGAGAAGGGGATTGTATTGGTCATAGAAGATGGGGCACCCACTCACTGTTCAAAGGTTGCACAATATTTTCGTTCTCAACACTCAATTGAGTCCCTCCCTCACCCACCACAATCACCCAACCTCAATCCCATCGAACATGTGTGGAAACAACTCAAAGTTTTGGTCAACAAGTGTCCAAATCAGCCATGAAATGGAGATGAGCTTTGGGTGGCACTTCAAGAGGAATAGGTGAAATCGACATAGATTTTATTAATTCTATAATTACTTCAATGCCCAGACATGTTGAGGCAGTTCGCAAAGCCCTTGGCAGGTCTACAAAGTATTAACTTGTACTAATTGTCACTCAATAAATTATTTTCAAATTTCCAAAAACTGATGTGCAAATACTTACTTTACATGACTGTACCAATAACCACATGGCTTTTCACATATACGACTTCCTCTTGCTCTTTGGGCCTGTTCACTCATGGTGGTGTTTTCCCTTTGAGCGCCTCATCAGGCAATTGCAATAGCTTCCCACCAATCACAAGTTTGGTAAGTTACTCTGCACATACTGCATGCTTGTGATTGGTTATGACACCTACTATAGGTCAACTCAAACCAACCATTCTTCAATCATTCATCAAAGCCGCAAAACTCAGGTGGTGGTTAAGAAAGTCAAACTGCCCCCCTGCAATTAAGGAATGCAAAATTCTCTTTGACAAGGGTTACATTCCCAAGCACAACAGCTCTCATGGACTTTGCAGCGACAACATATTTGTGGACATGACACATGTTGACATTGAGAACCGCCAACAAGTACCTGTCCCAGATGATCTGCACTCACTCATTGGGGGTGCCAAGGTCATTTTGCAGGCCTGCTTCAAACACAATGGCATCATTTATTCCTGATCCTCAACTCATCTTAGCAACAGTCTGATTTACTTCTATCCAGATGGGATCAAGACTACTGTCATCCTTGGCACAATTAAATATATAATCTGCAAGACACACACGATCAAATCTGCTTTGCTATCCACCGACACCTTGCTTGCAACACCCCAGATCCATTTTCCCCATACCCACATTTCCCTGCCAAACTCTATTCTGCTGTTCTTGGGGGTCTGGAGATTGTTGAAGTCAACTGGGTAATGTCTCACTGTGCCTGATAGCAGATATCATCAGAACATGTTGTTATCTTGTCTCTTTCAAAGGTAAGCTATTTGTTTTTTGTGACAAAATATCTACTTATTGGGAGATGGCACTAGTTCTAAGTAATTTTATAGCAGTGGAAAAGATGATCTCCATAGCAATAACAATACAGAATTTCCTGACATTGAGCCTTAGGTTCATCATGACTTCACCCAGGCTCATGTTGTGCACTCAAGTGATGAGAGCAAAAAAGGTCAATGACGAATGGAATAAATAAGATTGTGCCCAAATGTGCACTCTATATGGTACAAAACAAGATGCAAGAATAAATCCTGACAGGGGATAGTAATGAAATATATAAAGTGATGCCTAGTCATCATTATATAAGCCAGTCCATGGAGGTATGGTAATACAACTCACTGGTCTATGCTCGTAGTGGACTTTGTCTGTCAGAAGGATGATGTTAGTATTTAGGTGCTCAAAGTCTTCTTGCAGGCCTCGCAAAGTATGCCAAAGGAGTGATATTTCGAATGGGAGAGACAGTGTTCTTGATGTACTCCATGGCTAGACTGCACTCCATCCATTCCCATTCAAAATGACCTCCATTTCCTTATCCATCGCCCACTCTGTCACAAAATCTGGCTAAAGGAGTGTATCACTTAATGATGTTGTGACCTTGGCTGCCTTCCCATGATTTGCACCAATCAGTCGATTGAGCTTCACCTGTTATATCTTTGACTCTGTCAGACATGGAGGAGATTGGGGGGGAGTCATGTGATCATGCTTGTCATATGACAAAAGTCATCTCCAAGTTGGACTCCACTTATATTCCTTCAACTAGACAACTCATCTTCAATGCTTTCCATGTTTGTCAGTGCATAGCATCAGCAAATGTCCTTTGCCCACGAGCTACTTGTTTGCCAGTGCATAGCACTAGCAAATGTCCTTCACCCACAAGTTACTTTTTGCTAGCTAGCAAACATCAACCTGGCATCTTAGTAGCACAGCAAATGTTTTTTTCCCCAACTCAAGGACACTTCTGCCACATGGTATGTTCTTTCAGGTCCTGCTACCTACAAACCTGATCACATTCTTGTAGTGGCACCCTGCCTGTCTTTCAGCCCTTCCCACCTTCCTGCCTTTCCATTGTATCACATTCTGTTTTTAGGTGGTCATGACACTAAACCCAACATCCAAAGTGGTAATGATAGCGGATGGCTATATCTGTGTTGCTATCAATAGTCCACATATCCTTACGCTACCTATTCACCAGGAAATTATGAGCAATACACTGCCCTCTTCTCTCTGGGGTCTTCAATGTTCCTCAAACGATTATCCACAGCTCACATGTATCCCCACAACTATTTGTTGGGATCATCCCTTCTTGCATTGCTTCAATGTTGATTATCGCTCTGTGCCAATTGAGAGGGATAGATCTGGTTATCACCTCTACTTCAATCTTCAAAAGAAGTGGTCAAGCTTTGAATATGTGTTACAGTTGATAGTTTTGACCCTCTTCAATGATCTCAAAAGCCATCACTCCATCGTCATGACCTATTTTCTGCTCCCAGAACAATATGGATATCATCAATCACATAGGAAAGAGCAGTTTGCTTGATGGTGTTCTATTCATTCCTGTGATGCTTTTGTTATCTTAATAGCTACATACACATTCCTTATATCATTATCCCACAAGATTTGGGAGTCCTGAGTGGGTCGATGTCCTTGTAGATCAGGCAAAAATACACCCAGAGTGGCTTGACCAAGTCAGGCAGTCCCCCATTGGCAATGTTACTGCAGCTGTTGTTCCATGGGTAGGAGTTGTTATTGACTACAATACATGCCAATGGCTGCCACTTCTCGACTACCTTGTCTCAGCAGGGATTCCCCTATATTTCATCTGGGCCTTAGTGGGTCAACTCCCTCCACCTGTAAGCCACTCTCTTCAACCATATCTCCCCCCCCAAGCATATTGTCGATAAAGCCTTGATAAAGTTAACTTCATTCCATGTTCTGACATTGTTGGACAACACCACACCCGACCACATTTTACCATCATCATCAGACAATCCACATGCCACACCTGACAACATTCTAATGTTATCAGATGACTCACACACTATACCCACCCTAAAGGTCTCAGAGACAGCACCTCTGTCAGACCACCCCCCTGTGGTTGAAACATCCGACCATGAGTGGAACATGGCACCCCCATCCATGGACCACTGTAAAGGTTCCTCCTGGTTCTAGGCTTGGAAGACGCCAACATCAAGTATTCTCATCTTCAGTGGACAACCACCTCAACTCTGATACATTCCAATCATGTGACACAGTTCTCTATACTATTGGTACCTGATGCAATCCCGATGACTGGCCCGCAATGATCCACTCGATGTAACCCAATACAGAAGTCAACTGGTAACTCCGCACCTCACAACTATCAACTACCTGAATATCAATGGATCAATCCAATGACTCTGTCCAAGTACACTGGCCCTGCAAAGTGACGATATAACCTCTGTACAATCACATCCAGCCAAGATCCCAAGACAAACAACAGGATGCCTTTAGTTAGGATGGACCTGAGGATTCAGAACTTTACAAACACAATATATTGGAATCGTCCCACCCAATCAAGACTACCTATAACTGGCCACTCATCCTACCAACAGTTTGTAAAGCTTTGTCAATGTACCATTCCATCCCCTCTCCAGTTTCCCTATTAGTTTATATTTTTTCTATCTATTTCCTTTCTACTACTGTCTTTGTTCTATTTTTTATCCCTTTCTTCCCATCTCTATGCTCCCAGTAGTATAAAAACCTCTGTAAATAACAAAATAAACAAGTGAAGAAGAGTTAGTTTTCCTTTGCAGTTTCCTTTAGTTTCCTCAGCCCACATAAGTCCTGCTCTAAGCTGCAGACAATGTTCCTGCTCACTTTCCTTACACTTCCCTTTTCCATCAACATTCACACTCCCTAGTGTCCCTGCTACCATCGGATGTATCCAATACAACCTGACCTGACGCAGACCTGATTCAGTGTCCAAACACATCCCTGCCATCACTCTCAGACTCACTCCCTGCTCATCACCCAAACAACAGAAATGTATTGGAGCCATCTGATATAGACGAAGTTCACTCCTACTCATCCTTCTTTCATCGCTGACCACTTTCATCTCTGTCTATTAAAACACACTCCCCCACCCCCTTAGATCTTGCACTTGATCCCGAGTAAAAGCCTTTCAACAAAACAAGAGCTCTCGTTCCACAAAGACAGCAACCATCACACCACCCTATCCAGTTTCCTAATCCCCTGTCAACAGCCATCAGTGATATGGCAAGACTTGGGAAGAGTTTTTTGCTTGTGATACCACTAGGCATGCTCAGATTGCCACAACTGAGATAGCCCTGGAGACTCAATCACGACTGGCTTGCCAGGAATATGGAAAGAAATTCCGACTGCCTGGTCGGAACAGTCACAATATAAAGGTTTTTCACTGGAACAAAATTGATAGGTTCTATATTCAATAGGAAGAAGTCTTTTGTGGTGAGGTCAAGGACCTTTGGGAGTCCAGGGAATGGGATATCTGCAAGCAATTTGATCCATCAGTGAACCCTGAGGTTGATCCCGATGTTGAGTTTTATGGGTCAGAGGGCAAGGAAGAGGGTGAAGAGGGTGAAATTTTGATAGCACATGCTATTCAGGACATTCAGGTTCACAAGATCCTTGCTGAGCAGTGGTGTGAGGACCTGTTCTCGATTTATGGATGGGTAGACAATGGTAAAGGCACCATAGGATGTGATTACTTACTGCCCCCTCAATTTTCTAAATCTCTCGACCAGTGTCTCTACCACCATTTTGGCTTTGATTGAGACCCTTGTTAGATTTCGTCTGGAGTATGGTATACAGGCTTGTTAGGCCTTAGTTGCTACTACGGGGTACAACTACTCTTAGGACTATAAGAGGCATATAACTATGTATAACCAGACAAAGTATCTAATACATCTGGCTATATACTTATACTAGCAGGTCATGTGATGCTACAGATATAGTGTCCAATGGCACAACTACCTCAGATCAGCATGTGAATACTGACTAAGGACCTTACTAATGATGACAGAAAGTTCTTTACTAATCGGACCAAGATCACATGATCGTGTACTATGTTAACTGAATCTAACAGTCCCTTGTAACATCATACACGTCACTTCCTGGTGGAGGTGTTAGCAGATGTTTTGGTGCAGTTGTGCCTGCAATCCCAGTTCAATTGTGTGATGCGCCTTTGTAGTTCTGCAGCATCAGTGGCAGTGGAGTAGTCATTGGGGCCAGTGAGAAGCGAAGGGGCATATGAGCTGACAGCTGACAAGGAAGGATAGGTCATGGGAGAAGCTGCTACCAGGCCACTAGGCCTCTTTCTTGCTTTGTGGTTCTGTGCTATCCTCCTTTTTACAACTGCAAGGTTCTTGGTGTGGCAGACTGCTGCCATATGACCTGAAGTGTGACATTTTGAACATTTCACATGACATGAAGTGGAGCCTGTTGCTGCAGCAGCTGATTCTGGCGCAGCATGGGATACCAAGGTTGCAAGTGCTCCTACTTGCAATTGGAGCAATGTCTCTAAGTCTTCTACATTCTGGTTGTTAGAGTTGGTGATTGATCTGATCTCAGTTACTGATCTTATCTCACTTACTAATTCAACTCACCTCCAATACTGTGTATCTGGAGATGGTTACAGGTTGCATCAATGATGCAAGTAGTGTAGTTACCATGCTGTACTGATTGATCATCAGGTTACCATGTTACTTGATAATCATTCCTGTGCACACAGCCTCTCTGTACTGTAGATATAAGCCTAGAGTCAAAGTGTGAAGTCCCCAGTTACTCACTTCAGACTCTAGGTATGTATACTTATCTCTAACAATATAATATCAGTTACTCACTTCAGACTCTAGTCTAGTGAACCTCTGCAAGTTGCAGTTCCTGATTTAACAGGTTATGAGCCCTGTGCTTTGACTGTGCTTGATTCTTCTTTCTTATTACTTGTATAATAAAATACTCACCGTGATATAACCCTAGAATGGCAAATGTAGTGATCCAGGTAAGGAACTCATATAGTACCAAATAAGGGTCCTCTATGCTAGTACAATAAGCAATGATCATAGTGCTAGTGAAAATGGATGTGCCAATTGGAATATCCTTGAACTCTTCTTGAAGGAAGGATAGAGTAAGGAATAGTAGACCAGGTGATAGCATGTAGAGGAAAAATTATCCAATAGATAGCATATGTGTCATTGTAATTCATAGAAAAAAACTATCTATACAGTCCTCTTTATATAATAATATTTAGGAATTACTGCTTCTGTATTGTGAATACAACCAACCTCTGGCATATATCTTGTTAGCTATCACATCATGGGTTCAACCCAGTCATTATAAAATTTGTAATATATATTATCTACAAAATACATGTTCTATTCTATCTAGTTATCTATTATATCTTAGATTACATTTTCCTATCTATCATTCTTGTTGATATGAGGTTGTCTAACATAGGTCCACAAATCTTAACCATATCCAACATAGCCTTATCCCAAACCCTAACCATATTTGATGTATAAACATAGATAGATCTATATACACTAAGGTCTTTCTCAGAGTTGCTCTTGATTATCAAGTGGAAAATAATATAAAATGTGATGAATATGGCAATAGTGAAGATGGTGATTACATTATTTGACAAATATGGTTTGATTATGTCTAGGATTGTGACTAACAAAAATATTAGTATTTATAAAATAATATATAATAAAATACTCACTGTGATATAACCCTAGAATAGCAAATATAGTGACCCAGGTAAGGAACTCATAAAGTACCAAATAAGGGTCCTCCATGCTAGTGTAGTAGTATTGGGAAATTGGCTCAAAAAGGATCAGACTTTATAATACTAGATCTGCAATATTATTTGTAACATTACATATCAGTATGATGATATCATGATCAGATTAGATAATTGCAGGTGAGAATGATAGGAATATGTCATGCCTAACAGAATGATAGTCATGGTAGTATAAATATGATTCTGTTATTTATTGATAATCACTTATAATAATTTATATAAATATTAACATAGAGAGAAAAAAATCTATAATTTCCTATTATCTTATTATTCTATATATCAAATTCTAAATACTAGTTTAACTTATTTACAATCTTAGAATTTTTATTTTACTTGATTACAAATTTGACTTGTACTTTTCCTTTTTATCTTATAATTTATTTGGTTATATTAACTCCAAGCTTATTGCAATTCATATTATTTATTTATTGCTCAAAGTCTAACAATTATATAAAGATTTAGAATAAGGTCATGATCAAACTTTTGTATTTTGTTCAACCCAAGGGTGTGTGGCTAAATATTTGACTATGTATATTATGCAAACTAAAGAACAGAAAAACAAGAACTCATTCATGCTATGCACAGCAATGGCCCACACCCAACAAGTTACACTACTTGTATCATTGATGCAACCCATAACCATCTCCAGATACACAGCATTGGAGATGAGTTGAATTAGTAAGTGAGATGAGATAGTAACTGAGATAAGATCAATCACTAACCTAACAGAATCATAGTTCCCATTTTCATTGATAATATCACTCTTGCTTCAAAATCATCTGCTGCAATTGACAAGGCTATTCATGATCTCTCAAAGCACTTCATAAAGAGAATAATGGATTACAAGCTTGTCTACAAATCAGATCCACTTCAGAAGTGTTAAATCAGGAACTGCAACTTGCAGAGGTTCACTAGACTAGAGTCTGAAGTGAGTAACTGGGGACTCTACACTTTGACTCTAGGCTTATATCTATATTACAGGAAAGCTATGTGCACAGGAATAATCAGGAATAATCATCAGGTAACATAGTAATCTGACAATCAATCAGTACAGCATGGTAATTACATTACTTGCATCATTGATACAACCCATAACCATCTCTAGATACACAGCATTGGAGGTGAGTTGAATTAGTAAGTGAGGTGAGTTTAGTAACTGAGATATTATATGATTATCTTGTATAATACTATATTAGTCTAGCAAGAGCTGATATATAAAACTTTAAAGATTCTAGTCCTAGAACCCTAAAATAATAAATCTAACCCTATATAGTATTTAGAGTTTTCCAGATTTTTTTTAGATTTTTTTAAAGATATTTGAACTTGAAAAATCACAATTATTAATAAGTAACTTATTATTTTAAAACTTGTAAATTGAATATCTCAATGAAAACACATGCAAATAATGCCATACAAATATAGCTCTATATCAATTAATATTATAGATATTTTATGTTTTTACTATATTGGATATAACAAAAAAATACAAAACTATTATGTAATATACTTGTTTTTTTAAATTTTCCATTTTTGGTCATTTCCATTTTTTGGAATACAAACAAATATAAACAAAGTGGCAAAATCCATGTCTGTTCACTATATAAACCAAGTCCAATTTTTTTTTCCTTTTTTCTTCCTTGCACAGTTGATGATACGATTGATGATAGCAGGATCTTCGACCAGAGTGATGAACTTGTATTGTGGGCTATTGGACAATGGTGGCAGAAGGCTGATTGTAGATGGCTTCAGAATAGTCAGTGTCAGAACGGGAGGTGGTCATGGTGCGTTAGATACTGCCAGGATGTCTTTTCCTTTGTTTCAGAGTGGGACTTCTACTCTGTTGAACCTTACTTTCTTTTTCTGCTGATCAATTGCCATTTGGAGTGCATGGACCAGAACCTTGTCGTTGTCCACAGTTTCAGTGACAATATTCTGGAAATTCTCGACGACTTCAAGGAGAAGCTGGCTTATGTGAGGAAGGACATCATGCTGCTGGGTTGGAGCCGCTTGCACGGGCTATGCCAATCCTTGTAACATGCTCACGTTGTGTCTGTGCCAGTGATCAATACATTCCTTCAGGTTGTTTCCAATATACCACTAAGGAATGCTGGTGTTGTCGGGGAGAATCATGTGTCCATACTTATCACACTTGCAGAGGCCTTTGCTAAGGTATTCCTGTGCTGTTAGACAATCCTGAATGCGTAGAGAGCAGCCATTGAAGAAGCATCCTGAGGGCTAAGCCAGATTGAGGGGGTGACAGAAGCATAGTCATGTTGCTCATAGGGAATGAAGGTGTATATGTACTGTTTGCAGGGGAAGGCAGAGGTGCATATTGGGGTCAGTTGATTTCCTGGAAGATTGCATCAATCTTGCTTTCAATCTTGGTTTCCAAGTTGTGGAACATGTCTTCAATTGTTGGGTCTTCTATCTTTACAGTCAGAGGAATTGCAGGTTGTATTGGGATTTGTGCAGGTTGATACAGGTTTGGTAGCTGGTATGTGATCATTGTCATTGGTAGGGAGGTGGTTGCTGTTGCTGGAACCTGCATAGTCACTTGTGATGTTATCTGCAGAATCCTTGGATGCTTCTGCAACCTTGTCTTGGATGGATGTATTTAATCCTTGATGGAATTTTATGATGATGGCCAGCTCGTCTGTGTATCCAGCGATGTCGATGAGTGTTTCGAACTCATCTATGTATTCCTCGACGTTCCTTCATCCTTGGAAGTACTTGTCCGATTCGAGCCGCATCAGGGCATTTGTGGACTCGTTTTCGGGGCAGAAGTCATTGATGAATATGTCACGAAATGTCGCGAACGTGGCAAAACGGTCGTTTTCTGTTTTTATTTCGTATCGCAAGGTGCGATCTGCAAAAATGGCTGTTCGTCCTGTTTTCATGTAGGAGAGCATCCAGTGGATCTTGGTTTGATCATCTGGGAAGTCCAAGTCGCAGATGGCCATGTACAGGTTGCACGAATTCAGGAAAGCCCTTCCTTTTGTGCGATCACCATCGAAGTCGTCTGGAGCGCTCGGCTTCAGACGCGAACGTGTTTGTTCATGTTTCACTGGTGTGGGGGCGCAAGGGGGTTCTTGGGGAGGTGCTGGGGCTGGGAATTCGAGGTTGTTTAGTTTCGCCAGAATTTGTTGGAGTGCTGTGTTGGTGACTTGGATTTGTTCACTTTGCTTTGTCACCACAGACTCTAGTGCGGCGATCCTCTCCTGATCCATTGCTGATAGGGTCTGGGATGGTGAGGGAGTATCTGCGAAGCTGTTTTCAGAGGAGGAGGTGGGCGAGGCGGTGTCC
>QLPE01001558.1:0-81944 GCA_003314125.1 Hygrophorus russula | reverse complement strand
ATCCTCTTCCTTCTCCACCTCCGACACCTCCGACACCTCTGTGCTACCCTCGACCAACCTCCCTCCGTTCCGAACCATGCGCTCCAGATGGCGCATCCCTCTCTTCCTCTCCCTCTTCTCCCTCATCCTCTGCGCGAACCCTTTGTCGCGCTCCAACCTCCGGACCTCCGACGCCCAGTTGACTTCTCCCTCACTCTCCTCACTAACCCCCATCGACTCCGCGTCCGACCCGGCGAAATCGTGGTCTGCCACCATGGGGATATTCTTGTATGAGATATTCCTGTACGACTCCGCCAACACGGAGCACAACCCCCGGGTCACGCCCCGCATTGACCCCACCGCGGCCACCACCTCCCCCAAGACTCTCTGGACCTCCGCCACTTCCCTCCTCAACCCCCTGATCTCCTTTAAGATCCTCTCCGGACCTTCATCTCCACTCTCCGACCTGGACTCCGCGACGCGCGCCTTGGACTTGCCGACGTTCCGTTGACGCTTTTTCGGGGGAACGTCGCCCCAGTAACAAGACACCTTCCCTCGCACACAGGGTTGGCACACGAAGGCCTTGCTAGCCCTAATGCGATGGTTAGCTCCGAACCACCCCGGAGTAACGAACCACTTACTCTTGTGGCTTGCACTCCGCACCGGACTTGGTGCAGGGGGTGCAAGGCCCCTTTTTCCTCAGATCCTTCTCGAGGACCTCGATCTCCGAGTCCTCGCCCGCCTTCCTCTTGCTCGACGTCGACCCGGACCCCTTTGCTGACATCACGGCCAGCGTCTCCATGGCCCCGGACCTCGCCTTCTTCTTCCCCGCCTTCACCACTTCCCTCTGTCTCCGCTCCGCCTCCACTGCCTCATCCTCCTTTTTCTTCTTCTCCACAGCCTCCTCTTCCTTCCTCTTCCTCTCCGCCGCCTCCTCATCCTTCCTCTTCTTCTCTGCTGCCGCTTTCCGCCTCTCCGTTGCGGCCTTCTCATCGGCGATCTGTTTCTGCACGATCTCCAGTTGCGCCATAAGCGCACCAAGAATCGCGGACGACTCCTGACTGCCGGCCTCATCGGATGGACCCGGAGCTGAAGTTTGGCGTGTGGGGGTAGACATGGGATTAAAAAAAGTTATTACTCGACCCATACGAGCACTCACCCTTTAAACCAACATTTCAAACTCCGATCGGATGAAACTCCGCAGGCTGTGCAAGCTTCTAGGGCCTCAAGGTTTGGCCCTAAAGGGGGGATACTGTTACGACCCTGACTCTCAGCCACCCACCTCCAGACATCATCGGACCTCCGGACTTACAGCACGTGCCCTTTCCCTTTCATATTTCCTTTATCATCTTATTCCTTTCACCTTTCCATATATCGTATCTCCGAGTACTCCGCACCCGTTCCTCTCTTATTGTCTCTTCTTAACAATAGCTTATTGTTATTCGTTACCATAGCTCCGCATCTCCGGATATCGATAACAATAAGGCTTCTTAGTATAAAAGCTTGTACTATTTACTGTATGACCTCAGTTCGAATATTGATTATAGTTCCGAAACCCTCCATACTCTTAAGACTATAACCTTCCTTATAGTATATCTAGAACCTCTTCCTTAGCACTAATCCTTTCGCTCCAAAATAGGAACAACTCCGAGTTAGGGTGTGGCGCAACACTGTAAGTTGAAGCCAAGTTCCTCCCTTTGCAAGACTATGTCCAATCCGTATCTCCGACCTCCGGTATCCTCTGCCAACCTCGCGCTATTCCTGGACCCTCTTGCGATAGCCTCCGATAAGCTCCGGTTTCCGGTTCTTAATACTTGCACTGGATGCATGTATCACCACATGACGTCCTGCTATTATCCTCCCAGTAGTAGCATGTACGTCTCATACCATATTTAGTAGCTAGACCCTGTACAGTAGAGTATATATAATGTGACGCTCTGAGTGACAGACTCTCTAGTCTGTTCTCTCAGGATTACCACCATAACCCCCCTGGTGTGCATACCTCAGACAACATGACTGGTGAACCACCCCACTTCCTCTCCTCTTAGTCTCATTGGAAGTCTTGGTGGGCAGCGCATGGTATGCATGGGTGTCGCCCTGACAGTGATCTGTTGAGTCCACGAAAATCGATGCAGAGTCAAAGGCTGCTATCTTTCTTTTTGATGAAGAGGATCGGAGCTCCATGTGGTGACCTAGTCAGACATATCATTCCAGAGGTGAGATTCTCATCCAGGAATGTTCGGAGTGCTTGTAACTCAACCTGCGAGATTGAGTACATAGTTCCCAATGGAGGTTCAGTCCCTTTGAGAAGATTTATCTTCAAATCGTAAGGACGATGTTGCGAAAGCACATCGGACTTTGCTTTGCTAAATACATCTGTGAAATCATGATATTCTTCTGGAACATTGGCGAGGTCGGATGGAGGTGGTTCAATGATGGAGGAAGCATAGAGTCTGAAGGATACAGAGCCAGGAAGCTTGCAGGCATGGAGGTAAGCAGCAGCGTTGATGAAGGAAATGTTCGGAGGGGTCAGGATGCTTTCCGGTGGGTCAGAGGGGTTAATCTGCGGTGGAGGTATCTCGGGCGCAGGAGACATTGAAATCGGAGTTATTCTTGCAGCTCAGAATGCGATACTGCTCGTAGCCCAGTCAATCAATGGATTGTAGCGGGCGAGCCAGTTATATCCAAGTACCACAGAACAGGAGGAGTCTAGAGTCATTACATAGAATGTAACATTCATAGTTTCACCAGAGGGAAAGCGCAATGGTAAGTCCACTGTTGCAGTAATCTGTGAAGCAGAGGATCCATTGAAGAGTCGGAGTGATATCAGAGGTATCGGAGCTATAGGGAGGTCATGGGTCTTGACAAAGCTGCTGTCTGTGAAGCAATGCGTGGATCCAGAATCCAACAGAGCCTTGAAAGATTCAGAGGAGGATTTGACTAGTGGTGATAATAATTGGAGTACTAGGGTATTGGGGTCAGAAAGAGCAGACGCATTGAGGCATACTCGTGTCGCACAGTCGGGGTCAGCGCAGCCCTGCAATAGTCCAGAGTCCAGAGGGCTGCTAACTATTTTTTTGGCTTGTCGGCCTTTGGTGCGTCAGCTTTTGCAGCATGCGCCTTGGCTTTGGACGAACTTGATGTGGACTTCGGGCATTCTTTCACCATGTGTCTGGACCGACCACAAAACATGCAGAGGTTGTTGTTAAATCGACGTTGGTGTTCTTCCAGAGTCAACTTGCCATCTTTTCTGAGCTTGTCGGAGAGGTCCAGGCCTTTCTTCATAGTGCTGTTAAAGCTACTGGGGCCCAAATGTTGAGGCTTGTTACCAGAGTGGTTGCCGGAGTTGGAGGGTTTCTTGGTCGAGCTGTGCCATCTGTCCGGAACCTTGTCCTGATTGCTGGTTTGGTCCGTCCGGGTAGGCTGTTCCTGCGATTTCTTGGAGCAATGTTCCCAGTAGCGGATGTCAATGTGTTGGGCTGCTACTTGGAGTGCTTCCAAGGAATCGGGCTTCTCGATGTGAACCAAGGAATCCTTGATTTGGTCCGGGAGTCCTTTATAATAGGCGTGTCGGAGTGGGGCATCACCCCAATTTGCAATGGCTGTGAGACGATTGAATTTGATGTTATACTTTGCGATTTTTTGTCCGTCACGCATGCACAACATGTCAAGTCCTTCTTCAGCATCTCTGATGGGGTCCACCAGTCCGAAGTTAACCTTGAGTTGCCAGATGAATTTGTTCCAATCATTCATCCAGTACTCTTCCTCATTGGAATCGGTAATGGACGGTTTAAACCATTCCAATGCTGTGCCTTTGAGGTATGAGAGTGCGTAGTTGACTTTGGTGGAGTCATTAGGAAATGTGGCTGAAAGACTATGGAAGTTGAGTTGACAGAGAGCAAGGAAGGTGCACAATTTGCATGAGTCGGTACCGTCGAATGGATTGGGTTCTCGGAGCTTGGCTTTTTGCTTTGGAGTTGGGGGTTGTGCAGCCCTGACTAGGGCTTGCAAGAGTTGTTGCAGATCGGGTTGGATAGGTACAGGGGAAGGGTTGCCGTGGTCAGGGGGTCCATCTGGTTGATCACTGTCATCATCACCACCATCTCCGCTGTGATCGCCACCTGCAGCTGATGGTGTAGGAGGTGGTATTGATCCTTGGCGGGGAGTACCCAGAGGTGACAAGAGTGGTGAGTCAGGTGCTTGATTGGATGGTCCTGGGGCTGCTTGGCTAGCAGGTACAGATCTGAGGGTTGTAACATTTTTTAGAGTACGAGAGCAAGACATAATGAGGAGTAAGGAAAACCGAGTGAGCGTACGAGTTCAAATATACTGTTAAGAACCAGAAACCCAGAGCTTATCGGAGGCTATCGCAAGAGGGTCTGGGAATAGCGCGAGGCTGGTAATGGGAACCAGAGGTTGGAGGTACAGATCGGATGTAGTCTTGCAAAGGGAGGAACTTGGCTTCAACTTACAGTGTTGCGCCATCCCCTAACTCAGAGGTGTTCCTATTTTGGAGAGGGAGGATTAGTACTCTAGCATATATTTTAACTATTATGAAAATAGGAGTTAATGTAAGGGCGACCTTAACAGTGCTGCGAAATATCGTGTGAGGGTGCGAAGTAAATTCGCAGGGCTGGTGAGGGAGATCCAAAGGTAAGTATATATAAAGAAGAATGATAATACAGGAGGGTCTTACCTGGTAAGAGAGATCCAAAGAGAAAAACCTAAGGGATCTCCTCACCAGGTTGAGTATATATACTGGTCTATCACAATGCACTTAAGAGGACAATGGGGATGAGCTAATGTACTATGGACAATGGGGAGTGTCGTAAAGAGACATAAATGGATGCAAAAGTGTTGTGAAGTATCCTGAGGTACTGTGAAGGATTTCGCAGTGCTTGAAGGGGGTTCACAATGGGTTTCCCTGACAGTTAAGTCTTAGGAGTCCGGAGGGTTTCGGAACTAGAATCGATATTCGAACTGAAGTACATACAGTAACTAGTACAGTTTTTATACTAAGAAGCTTTACTGTTATCGATATCCGTAGATGTGGAGCTATGGTAACGAATAACAATAAGCTATTGTTAAGAAGAAACAATATCAGGAAATTGGCTCAAAAAGGATCAGACTTTATAATGCTAGATCTGCAATATCATTTGTAACATTACACATCAATATGATGATATCATGATCAGATTAGATAACTGCAGGTGAGAATGATAGGAATATGTCATGCCTAACAGAATGATAGTCATGGTAGCATAAATATAATTCTGTTATTCAATGATAATCACTTATAATAATTTATATAAATATTAGCATAGAGAGAAAAACATCTATAATTTCCTATTATCTTATTATTCTATCTATATATCAAATTCTCAATACTAGATCAACTTAATTGCAATCTTAGAATTTTATTTTATTTGATTACAAGTTTGACTTGTACTTTTACTTTTTATCTTATAACTTATTTGGTTACATTAAGTCCAAGCTTATTGCAATTTATATTATTTACTTATTGCTCAAAGTCTAACAATTATATAAGGATTCAAAATAAGGTCATGATCAAACTTTTGTATTTTGTTCAACCCAAGGGTGTGTGGCTAAATATTTGTCTATGTTTATATATCAGCTCTTGCCAGACTGATATAGTATTATACAAGATAATCATATGATATCACAATTAAGATCATTGATATAGATTGACAATTTATTAACAGAATTGTGATAAATGATAATCATATATAAGAAAATACCAACTAATAACAACCTGATATATTCTGATCATATATATCTGGTCATACCAGCTTTTTCCCAATTTCCTGATGAATAAAGGAGGAACGGGTGCAGAGTACTCGGAGATACGATATATGGAAAGGTGAAAGGGAATAAGATGATAGAGGAAATGTGAAAGGGAAAGGGCACATGCTGTAAGTCCGGAGGTCCGATGATGTCTGGAGATGGGTGGCTGAGGGTCAGGGTCATAACATCTGACAGCTTCAGTTTTGCTTGAATTCTCTCCTCCTATAGAGAAAATATGTAACAGAACATGTAATCTGAGAATTGAATCAGGCAGTTTCTACCAGAATATATAGTACAGTGTACTGGCACCAGTTTGCATAGTATGGTCACTTTGCACACCAATAGAGAAACTTGCTCAAATTTTATTTAATCCTCATCCCAATTTTTTGTCAGTATTATATATAATGTATGTACATTGGTACCAAATTTTAGAGGATCCCAATCAAGGGATCAAGTGCTACAAAATGATTTGTCTGCTGGGAATGCATTTTTGGTATGGTTACACTTTTGTACTCTCAATATCACCAGATAACACATTTTCTAGGAAAGATTGTCTGATTCAATAACTAGAATACACTTTCTGTTATATATTTTCTCTTTATATAGAGTGGATCTGAGCAAAACTGAAGCTGTTAGAGCCAAATCTTTGTTTAGTGAGGATGCAACACAACGCGATATGCCAATATTAGCAACCACCAAATAGTTGGTCCCATCTTACCACTCCTGAACATTCTCACTCTACCTCCAAGTGGCCTCTGAAGCTGAAGCCATTGTTACTAGCTGTGCCAGACAACAAGGAAGGCCTAGATGAAAAGGAGTGAGCCATTGTAGCACACTTGATGGTTTGATTCCCACACATGTGCAAAGTGACTGTTTTTGATCAAAAACAACTCCCAGTCCCATATTGTGTACCCTTACTGATACTACTTAGTTTAAATACAATAAAAATCACTTTTATATGCCTGTTATCATTTTAAATAAATCTGTCTCTTCAGATTCTGAAAAAAGCATGTGTGAAAGATGTGAGACATGAAAACCTAAAGTGATATGCAAACCAGTGCCAGTAGCCAGTGATTTATAGACCACAAAAGTACAACTACAGCCAAAAATGTGTTCTCCAAGGTCAATTGTCTCACAGAATCTGATCCCCTGATCCAATTGCTCTAAAAATTGGTATGAATGTAAATACATGATATATTATATTAAGAAAAAATCCAGAAAAAAATTAGAGGAAAACTGAGCAAGTTTCTATATTGGTGTGTAAAGTCCCAGTGATATGCAAAGTCATGCCAGTACAGTATTACTCTAAATTTTGATCTGCATAAAACATAATTAGCCTCTTGTCAAGAAAAAACTAAAACAAAGAAATAATTTGCAAATCAGTTGGCTGTTCTTAGTATATTTGTTGAACTATCCCCATAGCCAGATAGCTCCGGAATTTGGTGTTCTAGTTCACATCATAAGATGATACTACACATTGCAGTCTACTAACCTTTTTAAAACACCAAAAAGATTTGATAACCTAAACAAAGTCAATAATCAGTAAAAGAAATTTCCGAATGACACTACTCAAAAGCACCACTACACTCATCAAAGCTCGAAAGCCCAACAGGGCAACATAGGATCCATCGAGACAGTCAACAGACACACCTTAAAACGACGACCTGCGAATTTATATATCATTTGTAGTGGACCGTGCGTGGGAATTCAATTACACTACTTATTCTCCAGGGTATAAACTAGATTGCAACGACGAATCAAAAAACATCCAACGAGTGTGGACAACCGGCAGCAAGATGTCCGTAGCTTTCACAATCTTCACAGAACAAGTCTGCATTGCTAAGCGTTGTCGTCGACGCGTCTTCTTTTAGAAGATCACAGTTGAAAAGATCGTGTCCAGGCCTCTCACAGATTTCGCAAATCTCCTGTTTGTACGAGCCGGAAGGACCACGAAGGTTGTTGTTGCTTGATGTGGAGGAAAGTCGATGCCGCATGTCATTTGGTTCAAGGCTGTTCTTGGACAATTTCTTTTGACTTCGCGCCAACTTGTCCTTCATTCGTTCGAGTTCTTGTTCCAGTTCGTCCTGAGTACGCATAAACGTGACAAATAAAGAAAGCTATCACAATTTCTCACCTCACGGTAAATCTAGTATATGGCTCAGTGATGTATTGCAAACAGTACTAGAGTCGATAGTACCTTGGACTCCACTAAAGCTTCTAGCTCGCTAATTTCCTTGTTTAACTAGGAAGAGTTGCAAATCAGAAGACAAGACCGTCCTACACAATTCGTGGACCACATACATCATGGGCTGTTCGAGCGTTCTTCATTTCTGCGTCTGCTAGACGTTTGCGCAACTGGTCGAGTTCCGCCTGCCGTTATATTAGCCGAAAGATCGAAATAGTTCGGATAATAGTGACATGCCTCCAGCTTTACTTTCTGATTCTGCACAACCTGGAGAAAATCGGTGTCACTAGATCCTGTACTGGGAGGTATCCCATCCCCCGGGCTTAGCGTTAGCGCTCTTTCCTCGTTTAGGATGTTCTCTTCGAGATTATCTTCTAACGTTTTAAGTTCCTGGTACAACGTCAGCATTGTGCGCGGCGTAATTTATCGAATATTGGTACTTGACGTAGCTGGTCCGCCTCCACTTCCAATAGCTTATTTTCCTCTTCCAACAGCTTAATTCTTTGACCGGCCGCTAGATTTTCCTTCTGAAGGTCTTGTACGATATGCCTGTGTGTAAGTACTTAGATGAATAGAAGTTATCAGAATACTGCGAAGTGAACTGACTTTAGTCCCTTTATCTCCTCCCGTGTAGCCGCGAGATCATGTTTAGGGGATATCGGTGCCGCTGATTGTGGAGATGATCTGGGAGGTTCCTGAACAACGCTGTTGATAGGAAGATCGCGATTGTGCCTCTTCTTGAAGACCTCAAGTTCGCCCGAGCTCTCGCTCAAATTCTGACGCAACATAACCACGGTGTCATGCTCGGTTAAAAATTTTGCCTGCCACTCTTCGTTGAGTTGTTCCAACTATGAATAATGTTAGCTTACCGTGTGCGTTAAATTCGCTTCCGTTCTCAACTCACTTTGCAATTCTCGGATTGTAGGGTTTCGACAGTCTGTTTTAGTTCATCTAGTAACTTGGCTTCGGCTCCGGCTTGATGCTTGACTAGCTCCAGCATCTCCAATATTGCTTGTTCAGAAGTGCGAGACTCGCGGAGGGACTTTTTGAGCTCAGCCACCTCCTCTGAGATGCCATCCAGATTCTTTTCAAGCATATGATTAGGGCCGCTCTTCGTTTTGCATTAATTCACTCACCGCAAGTTCTGTCCTCAGACCCTCAACTTCTGCTCTCGCATTTTCGAGGGCCAAGGTACTTTCTCTGAAAGCTTCCTCGATTTCTTGCATACGGTCTCGGGCATTTATTTCTGACTTGAGAATCCGTTCCACTTCCTTGCGCCCATCATTCAGTTCTCTTTTCATGGCGTCTTCCTTATCCTTCATTCGCTTCATCCGCTCTCGCACGGCAGCTTCCTCTTTATCCGATGTCGTTCGGCGGTCTTCAATGACATCTTCTAGTGTGCCGATTTTCTTTTGCAGGTGACGAACTTGATCGCGTAGTATTTCGTTATCAATTTGTGCGGCAGAGGAGGCAAACCGGGAGCCTGAGCTTAGAGAGGGCGATGGTGGGTCATTCCGAATCCGCGCTTCCAGTGATGCTATCTTGTCCTCGAGTTCATAACGGTTGGTATCTGCAGCGTTAAGACGTTCCTCGTACAATGCAATCGTTTCCTGAGAAAGACACTTGTCAGCACCCCAGATAGAAAACGGGCGCGGTCACTAAACCTGTCCAGCTCGTCTCAGCTCGTCAACTTGCATTCCCAAGTCCTTTTTCTCCTCTTCCATTTCAGCACAAGTCTTCCCCAGCCGTACTTGCAACGAAGTGAGCTCTGCGTCCTTGGCCTTCAAGATTACTTTATTCTCAGACTCGAGACCGTCTTTGACCTCAATGGCAGTTTGCAGTGTCTTAACCAAAATTGCACTATCTTCAAGCTTGGATTCAACCTCCTTCAAACGAGTCTCGCTTTCCCAAGTCTGTCTCTCCAGTGTTATTTTGTATTTTTCGGTCGTTTGTTCAAGTGAAAGCAATTTTGAATCTCGTTCGTCAAGAGAGCGGTTGGCTGCCTGGAGCTGTACCTCAAGCAGTGAAATACGAGACATTGCAGCCTCAGTTTGGTCAACCTGCGAGAAATCAGGGTGAGTGACACTCCAGGCTCAATGTTGGAAACATCTACGGTAGTTCGCAATTGATCATTCTTATACTCCAGTACTTCTAATTGCGATTGCAGTCGATCGATATGAGCCTGTTGTTCAGTAGACCTAACAGATGTCGCAGATTCGGGACGAGGAGATGACATCCCCACAGATAAACTGTTTCCCGATATTAGTAGAGCACCTTTATCTTGTGGAGATCGTCCGTTGGGCACCAAATCAGACAAAGGAGCGTCAAGACCTGCATGCAAAGAGGTCTCGCGGCTGATTGGTGCTTTTGTTTGGTGATCATTCAGAGAAGAACGGTGTAGGGTAGCGGTAATGGGTGAAGCAGGAGGCGGCATCGCAATCGCCGAAGGTAGTCTGCCGCGCGGAGTAGCTATGGACGGACGACCTTTGATGGGTGTGCTCGTCCCTGTACCAACGCTCGACGCACGCCCACCAGCTTTGGGAGTGTTGAACGGTGAAACCGAAGGTCGTGTGGGGGAGGTCAAAGTAAGAGGACCGGGGGAGGGAGAAACGTGCGGAAATGCGGGACTGTTCGTCATTCGGTGTGACGGACTGGTCGCCTGAGCGTTACGTGCGTTAAGTTGTTGAGCGGTCATTTGGAGGTACTTTGACGCCCTAGAGCCAGCAGTAATTTTGCTCATTATCAAGGAATCGCTGGCAGTAGTTTCACTTGCGGCCTGGTTTGAGCCTGGTTTTAGCAGCGCACCAGGACGAGAGCGTGCGGCAGGGGTAACATTGGGTGTAATACGACCAGAAGAATAGGAAGGGGTGATCCGACCACTAGCAGGTGTTGCTCTGCCCTTGGATGTTGACGACAGTGTAAATCGATTACTCGTCAGGGATGTAGTGTTCGAAGGGGTGACACGACCGGTTATCACCGGCGTTATGCGACCGCTACGTGAGGAGGCTACCGATGAGGGTCGATGTGCGGCGCCAAGACCGACCGTAGGCGAAGAAAGCTTGGTTGTGGCAACAAAGACACCACAGTCTGGAGGACAAGTGAAATACGACTTTCTAAAGAACGATACAGACTGGTGAGATGAAAAGGCAGACGGAGAAAGTCAATCAGCTGCAACACAGTAAAATATATTGTAAATCACAGGTTCGTGTGCCAAGCGGTGAACGCATGTGTATGCAGTGAGCATAGAACACAAAACAGATTGCTCACCCGGAAACTGTGCCATTATTCTTCCCTTTGCCGGCAAATCCACCGCTCAACTCGACACCCGCCCAAAGTCCTAATTTCCCATCTATCTCTCCGAGGTATCTTAACGTTCCTTCGTATCCGAGCGATTCTATTCTGACATTATCTCCAACTTCAAAAAATTTTCCGGCTCGACTAGAACTTCTAGTGAAGATATCAGAGTGACGGCTGGGCGGACGCACAATACTGGGCGTTTTAGGCCGCTCGGTGATAGTTTTCGTGTGAGTAAAGCTAGTTGCGGAAGATGAAGAAGCCACAGACGAAGGCCTACCGGTGACAGACCGTCTACAGGATGACACAGTGGATATATCACTGACGTGACCACTGCGGTGCTGTGCAGGATCATTGGCCTTGATTGCATCTACACTCACTCATTAATCACGGATGCGTCATAAGTTAGATAGGCTACCCACCTGCGAACGCTCTAGACATATAATCGATATCCGAGGTTGGCACAACATTTTGGCCCACGGTTGAGCTGGCTCGTGACCTTCCTGGCGTCGGAATGCCACTAGGTCTTCCAGGAGTAGGGATTCGGGGAGCCGTAGTAGTCATAGGCTAAACCGTCTTGCACGTGACTATGTGTCACTGACATGTGACTAGCGTGACCGGTAATTGCCGGTTAACTGTACAGATAGGAATATTCCCACGGCTCACCTCTCTGCACTTTTTACAAAATGTCTCTCGTCGTTCCAGAGGCTCACCAGCAATTCCAGGTTTGTACGGCAGTAACCAGTCAGTTCTTATACTGACTTTACTTTTAGCACATTCTTCGTCTACTCAATACCAATGTCGATGGAAAACGCAAAATTATGTATGCTTTAACTGAAATAAAGGGTGTTGGTCGACGGTATTCGAATTTGGTTTGCAAAAAGGCGGACGTTGATTTAAACAAACGGTAAGTTCTCTTGAATAATTCATATATTTCATTCATGACACTTCACAGTGCGGGAGAGCTCAACTCGGATGAGCTCGAGCGCATAGTGACCATCATTCAAAACCCAACTCAGTTCAAGATACCTGTCTGGTTTTTGAACAGACAAAAGGACATTGTCGATGGCAAGAATTCTCAGATCCTCTCTAACGGTGTTGATTCAAAACTACGTGATGACCTGGAGCGACTAAAGAAGATACGCGCTCATCGTGGTCTGAGACATTTCTGGGGCCTTCGTGTGAGGGGTCAACACACCAAAACCACTGGTGAGCAATTACTACTGCCAACTTGATCGATCATACTTAACGCCCCAACTCTGTGTTATAGGTCGTCGTGGAAAGACTGTGGGTGTATCCAAGAAGCGTGGTTAAGAGTAGCACGTGACTCGGTAGTATATAAAGTCTTAGTTGTTTCTACGATTTTCTCGCTTAAATATGACCACTTGGCCTTCACCAGTCCGTCATCCTTGGTACGATAAACACCTTAAACGCAAGCTATCCACCAATAATGATAACCAACGGTCGACCTTTACTTATAAACGTCGTAGATGCGACACCCTCGAGCGTGGCTTTGCACACCTGACGTTGGACAACCCCCACCTTGCTAGCCCAGTTCATCCTCCTTCTATATTCGCAGTGGCCGAACCCCGTGCCAACTTTGACATCTCTCCCTCACCCATCGTCCATCCAAGTTCCATTGAAGAACCACAGGCCATCCCAGAAATAAAAATGAAGAATTCTTCCTGGTACGAGCCTGAGAAAGACCGTAAGCTCCTTCTCACAATTATTCGAGTGAACCATTCAACTCAAAACCGCTAGGTATCGTCATTACCGACCTTGATGACTCTGACGAGGAACCAGATCCTGTTCCGGACCTGACCATATCTGCCGTTCTGCTAGACCGCATCAAAGCTTTGAACCGTCCCGTACGTCTGTCGCAACAAGCAGCAAGTAATGAAAGCATGGCACTCGTCTTGTTCAAACCCGTGACGGTCGAACCCAAGGTGGAAGAAGTTTCGCCCCCAATAGAATCTCTTCTAGACGACTATGCGATGGATGTGGAGATATGATTTGGGTCTATTATAATAATGAATATGGGACACCATGAAAACCAATGATAACACGTGGAAAAAAACAATGATAACACTGGGAAACCAAGGACGGACTACTAAGGTATAACAATAAAATACAATACATATTAAGACGTGCCTCCCCTCCGTATTATCTCTTCTGTCCGTCTCTGCATATCTATTTGAGCCAAGTCACTCGTAGTATAAATATCGTCTGGAAAATTGACGTGCGGATGAGGGGCGTGCTGTATCTGCACAGGAGGGTATGGGGAACTTAGTGTGACAGGTGCGGTGTTGGTGGTTCCTTTGGACCTGTGTACGTGGGCAAATGGACTCGGCGAATTAGGGGCAGGGGGGAGTGAAGCTGGAACCTGGGTATCTGTGGGTGATATACGAATGGCAGGCTGATCCCGGTTGGAATCTGAGGAGAAAGAATGTTCGTGAGAAGAGACAAGGGGTCCGTGAGATATTTGGCCAAAGTCGATATTCAATAGGTTTGGCGAGTCTGGATTGCGGGCTGGGGCGAAACCATCGCAAGGGTTAGATTGCCCAAGAGCACTTTCGAGCAGTTCGTCTCTGTCCAACTCTGCGTCGTCCAAGTCCTCCTCGTCCATCGAAGTAGATGGCCCAGGTAGATTACAGTTTGAAGCTTTCTGAGCAGCGATCTCATCTGCAGTGAGGAATCGACCACCAGGACCTCGTGGGCGGCGCATGGCATGTTTGTGACGAGATTCATGAAGGTAAGGCTGAAAAAGACGAATAAGAGTTTGAGCGTGTCTGGCAAAGGAATATACGAAACCTTTCTTTGCCTTGACAGACGATGAACTTCTTCAAGCCTAGCTCGTGCTACACGACGTTTGAGGATGCGAAAGTATTGCTTTGCATTAACGTAAAGAGGTTCTTCGTCGATAGGTTGGTCATCTCTAACGTTAACGACGTCTGGAGGCTGAATAAAAAGCTGATCTGGAGTGCTAGCTGTCGTTGAAGGCACTGTAGATGACTGTAAATCTGAATAATGCCTGTAAATACTGTAAGAATTCGTATTTCGGTCGCGACCAAAATTTAGCTGATAAGCCGCCGAGGGGAACAGCTGATCGACCACGTCGTCCATTGATTGGCTGGCAGTGTTCTTAGCGTTAGCTCACTGAACCGCCCAACCCCGACGCGTGACATAGTCACAACTTGAATCTCAACCACCACCACCAACAATGGACGGAAAATTGTAAAGTATCCTTATGCTCATCATCCTAAACGATGAGCTCACTTTTCTTTAGGAAAGCTCTCAAAGTCGTAGAGCTAAAGGACATCCTCTCAAAGGCTGCCGTCGCAGTACCCGCAAAAGCAAATAAATCTGACCTCATAAATAGGGTCATTGCAAATCCCAAGGCCCTTCAAATCTATAACGCTCAGTTCTCACATTCTAAACCTCCTACTCCTCCCCCACCCCCTCAGAACGATGACTTGGTACGTTATCATCGTCTCAACTATCCAATTCCCTCATGTCTATGTATAGTTAGCACCCCCAGAAGAGTACGCATACATCTCATGACTTCTCTACACGCATCATTTTCTCACTTTTATTCCAGTGTCGACTGGAACTCGGATGGAGCTGAACTACCCGACCCTAAACACAAAGCCGTCAAGTCGTCCCCCACAGCTTCAACCCTTGTAAAACCAATTTCGAAACCGGTCCGTTGTTGCATTAACTTTTACTTATCCCCACTAATTTCCTTCACAGACCCCCTCTGTTGATGCACCTCCCGAAAAACCGTCAACGGCACCCCTGACCCTGACCAATCCCCCAGCACCGGTACCTGTAAAGTCGTCAAACGGAACCAAAACTGCGGAGGATGAAGAGTTGGAGAAGCGGAAGCAACGTGCTGCTCGATTCGGCGTACCTCTGGTTGAACCTTACAAACCTCGTTCTACATCCGCAAGGAAACACTCGACTAATCGTGCTGCCACACAACGTGTCACCGCTACTACAGTGGACGTATGTAGGAATTCGTCACTGTTGAACTTGAGCTTAATTTGCCCAGGATACCGAAAAGCTTGCTGCTCGGTCAGCGCGTTTTGGGAACCCAACGGTACCTAAGGCCGGTCGGAAACGCCCTATCTCGGGAGAAGAAGTTGACGCAGAAGAACTCGAAAGGCGGAAAAAACGCGCGGAGAGATTTAAGATCACGCCAGTTGTAAGCGCTGCCCTTGCGTTCATTAGCGTCAACTCATTTCGTTCTAGGGCACGAAGGCATAATTAATATCACTACAAAGTTGCCACCTGTATTTCCCCGCACATAGTCCGCGTTGTTTGTTTCTACAAGTAATCTTACGGGCCTCACCCTGCCGCTTCGCTTCCTCTTTAAGGTCATACTTGCACATTTTCCAACTGGCTATTTTTCGAAAGTAATATGTGTGCCTTCCTCCTTGCGAGTATAATATACTCTAACGTTAGTCAGGTTATGGCATAAGTGTGAGCTTTTACGGACTCCATGGCTTGACTTGAAAGCAGCTGAAGATTCGGGTCAAATTGAGTGAGCAAACAAACAGTGCCGGCTTTGTTATGGTAGTCGTTGTCGCTGTCTGTAGTGTATTATTTACCACTCGCACTTCAAAATGGCTACGACTCTCGAAAGCTTGGGCTCATCGAACCAAACGTTATTTACATGTCTGTCTTGTTCCATCGCTTTTCATTCCGCTGAGGAGCAGAGTCTGTTACTTTCTTCTGATCTACAGACGGTTTTAGTCTTACATACCTACAGGAATTCACTATCGGTCTGACCATCACAGGTACAATATGAAGCGCCGTGTGGCTTCCCTGCCACCCATCAGCGCCTCCGTTTTTAATCAGAAGGTCCTCGAGAGGCAGGAGGAGACCAATATCAAAAATTCAAGTCGGGAATTACCCAAGTAAATTACAACTTTTGATTGACATTATGGTTCTTTTCTAACGACTTCACGGCTTTAGGCAAGTGACAACGGATAAATCTCATATAAACTTGAAGGAGGGTGAAAACCAGATGATTGACGAGAAAATTGCTGCAGCGCGGTCTCGATTATCACCGATTCACTGCCTCTTCTGCTCAAATGTCGCCGGCTCTCTCGCCGACAATCTCACTCATATGTCAACTACGCATTCATTTTTCATCCCAGATGCAGAATATCTGATCGACATAGCCGGCCTCATTACTTATCTGGGCGAAAAGATTGCAGTTGGTAACGTGTGCATATATTGTAACGAGAAAAGCAGGGAGTTCAAGACGTTAGACGCCGTACGGAAGCATATGGTTGACAAAAGTCACTGCAAAATTGCCTACGACTCTGAAACTGACCGCCTCGAAGTCTCCGACTATTATGATTTCTCGAGCTCGTACCCTGATGCGGAACAGAAAAGGAAGAGATGTGAAGTACGGGGGCAGGGAGATGATATTGTAGGGAACGAGTGGGAGGATGTCGATGACGACGAAGGGCAAGTGGACGAGGTCATAGAAGAACTGTTAGTAGAGGAAGACGCCGACAGTGACACTCTTCCGGATAACCAGATCACTTATGGCGACTCGCATCTGGAACTCGTATTACCATCAGGCGTGCGCATAGGTCATCGGAGCATGAGACGCTACTACGCTCAGACCTTCGGTGTTCCTCGTGGTGGCAAGGGAGAAGATCCAAATTCTGGCGCCTCCCTTGTTCAACGACTACTTGCAGACAAGAATTCTGCTCTGATACCACGAAAAGGAGGCTTTGGAGCATTTGGTAGTGGGACCGAAGTAGTGAAGGCCAGAAATCGTGGTGAGGCTCGTGAGGCTGGACGCCATGTTCGTGAGTTCCGAGATCAAAGACGCAGAGAGGACTTTAAAACCAAAGTTGGGTTTATTGCCAACTTTCAAAAACACTATAGAGACCCGTGAGTACCTTTTCACTGTGCGAATCCGTTCTGTAATTTACTCTGAATTCAGGTTGCTCCAGTGATTGCGGCTTTGGGCAGGTTTCTGCATTCAACCTCCGTGTTTATCCTAAACATTCCTTGCATTTTTTTTGGGTACAGAATAATATAGTATAAAATCTTCAAGCATCACTCTACGATGAGCAAGCTGAATGCGGAAAAAGGTGAGGCTTTGACTAGGGTATATAGTATGGTATGCAAATGACAACGATCGCGAGAAACCAAAGCCGAGATAGAAGAAACCTAGTATAAGTAAGCTGCTGGAACCACGCCTTCCTTGCCAGTGCGGGTATCACGGGCGTACCACCATCTGAGAGAGAAAATAAGAAAATGGTGTAGGAAGGATAAAACGACATACGCAGGATCTCGGTCATCTAAAACTTCCACTGCCAGCCCTGCTGACAGAGCTAATTCCCCTTCACCCGTACCGTCGAAGCTGTATCTTGCATGTGCCGGCCTACTCATTTCTTCCTCCCCAGCCATCATGCCGGCAACAGCATCAGAGGGGGTTTCGGCCCGCAAGTAGTTACTTCCGTCCACTCCAAAAGGATCTTGGTCAGGTAATGCAGACGGTCCCTCCTGAGAAGCCTTTTCTTCCTCTTTTTCTGCGCTGACGTTATTGAAGGGACTCGCACCAATAATTGTAGTGCGCGTCGCTGCATTGATGTGTTCCAGAAGAGACGATGGGCGGTGACGAGCGGAATCATCATCTTCAGCATCCGCGGCGTCAAATTTATTTAACTTATCATCCCTGCGGGAGAATAAAGTCCACAAGATACCGATCAAAGCCATCAAGAAGACGATCCCTGCGGCAATCGCAATAGAAATCAGAATGACGACGCCCGTGGCCAAGAAGTCTGGCAAACATATGATCAAAGACAGGCGAGTGGAAATACCGAGTCACGTACGATGTTGACTAAAACTAAAGCTCGCGAAGGAATGGAACAACGAAGATACTGTGCCCGACTTTCCCGAAGTCGAAGATGAGACAATGTACGGAAAGAAGGTCTGGCCGTCAAATAAAACAGAGGATGCGTTGCCAAATGACGAGTCTGTCAATGAACCCGACAGCAAAAGCATCCGATCCGGCTCGATAACACCATTGGCAGAATGTTTATCTTGTAGGGGAACCATTGTAAGTTGAGAAAAATTCGTGGCAGCTTGAAGGGTAGAGTCTGATGACACAAATATTAGAAAACATCAATGCCGAACAACGTTTTGATACCCAAGTGCGTCCAAGTAACTCCATTCCAAAAGGATATAAATGGTGAATTTCCATTACTTGACCTTGTATAAACAGTTAAATGTGCGCGCGTGAAGATAACTATACTGAAACTCACTGGCCAGCCGCAAAAATACTGCTAGCATTTCCGCCATTTACTGTTACAGCCGTCACAGGGCCAGGAAGGTTGCCCGCGCCAACTGAAGCCCAACTCGCGTTGGAGAAACTAAACTGTGCGACATTAGCAGCCGTGTTGTCCAATAGTGCAATGGAGCCTGATGCGATGAGTATGCCTTTACCATTCTAACGAGTAAAGAGTTATCGGACGACTGTCATTTGAATAACAGTGGAAATCTCACCCCAGCGTATGATACAGACGCCACTTCGCCTTGGATACCATCTCCAAGTGTATTCCACTGCTTGGAATTGGTATCAAAAGAACATATGGATTGGCAGCGTAAGGAACCTGCTTGTGCAAAGGAGCCCGCGACGATGATCGTATTGGAACTAGCGGTTGATGAGGTTATTGACCGAACGATAACTGTTGAGCCACTGATGGGCTGGAGCGATTGAAGGCCTGACACGTCCCATTGTTGGGCAGAAAGGTCATAAATGGCTAGACCATTAACGTTTGTCCCAGGCAAGGTGAACTCCCCACCAACGAAGAGACTACTTCCGTGGACGAGGAGAGATCGAACCGTCCCGTTTAATTGTGAACCCAACAAGGCAGTGATTTTGGAAGACTGAAGGTCATAGATTGCAATGCCCTGGGATTCTACAAGACTAGACGAAGCTGTGAACGAAAAGTTACCACCGATGATGGCGACTTCACGGGATGACGATGTGTTGGTCCAGAAGGCACCGGCCAGAACTGCGGGGGCCGGGGCAGTGGGTAAAACGGGAAGTGGTGCCAGTTGATTGCTTGACTGTCTTGTAAATAAATGGACTATGTTAAGGTGGGGTATCCAAGCAGCCGGACCGCGTCGAGTGTGAGATCTCCGCTGTTTCGTGCTTATGGACGAGCTGCTACCTGAGACACTGTCAAGCTGTACGCCCAGTGGGGTGACCTGGGGCTGGTCGCTATTGCCGTTCTGCAACATGACTAAACCACTCGCACCGAATCTCCGAGACGCTGCGACGCTTCCAGCGATAAATTGTGACATTTGTTGACCCCTGCTAGCGGTTGTGCCATTACCAATGAATGTCATGTCTCCGATTAAGAAACCCCCACTGTTGACCCAAACGCCACTAGCGACATCCCATGTCGCGAAGCCCACAGCATCCAAGCCCGAATCAGTTGTAGCAGCAGAGAGTAGTTTGGTGAAATTTCCTGTGATTTGTACCTGTCCATTAGCAAATCCAAGGCTCGTTACGCCGCCATTGACCCCTGCTTGCAAGGCAGCCCACTGATTCTGCTGGACATCGTACAGGGCGATACCACCCAATGCACCCTGTTGAGAGGCTGTACTAGTGTCGCGGAACGAGCCACCGACATATAGTTTGTTGCCATCAAGGACCAACGAGGTAACAGGTCCATTCAAGCCATTGTCAGGTAACGCTGTCAATAAGCCATCTTTGAACATGACGATATTAGCAGCACCCGATGCTGAACCCGAAGACAGTGTGAAAGTGCCTCCAAGGAACACGGTACCAGAAGAGTGGTGAGCAACGGCAGCGATAGCAGTTGTCGACGACGTGAAGCTGGCGTCACTTCGGGCACCGTTAAACAAGCTAAAGCCGATAGCATCCAAATCTGTCTCGGTAGAGTTGGGCAAAACCTTGGTGGCATCGATAGTAGAGCTTGCCGAAGACGCGCTTAACGGCCACTCGAAGAACCCAAAAGCACTCCGGGTGCTTAGTGCAGCTGCGGCACCAGCACTCCCAGATTCGTTGTTTGACGTGCCATTGACGGATTTGAGAATCAGCTGAACTCTATCAGCAACCAATTCATATTTTCCGCCTTGACCATTTCCCGCAGGGCTATCGGCTAGAGTCATCGTGATAGTCACAACAAAACTTTGGGAGGATGGGAGGATGGGGCCGCTATATATGACAGCTGTCGCGTCGTTTGGGTTCTGTTGGGAGATTGTCGAAACGAATGGATCCAGATTCTGTCCTGGGAATACCTCGACCTTGACTGACGTGCGCAACGCGCAATCCTGGAAGTCCGTGCAACCTGGAATAAGGAGGTTGATATCATAATCTCCAGAGGCGGAGACGTAAGGAATCCAGGTGAAACTAGGGCCCTGAGCGGCAGACGTGCCCACATCAACGGTGGAAACGAGCACGGACTGCGTTGTTCCCGCAATGTTCGTATTGGCAACTTTTTCTGACCATGCACCTGTGAAAGTGGCGTTTGACGGATTAGGAGCAAAACAAGAGATAGCGTTCTGGCTATTGACGGCCGATGCAAATGCTCCAGAGGACAAGAGCTGGAGAATGTGTAAACCAGGGCTCGATCCCGTCCATTGGGAAAGTTTGACTTGTACACCAGTCAAATTAATGGTATTGTCGAAAAGGAAATCCTGATATAGAATGGAAGTATCTGTAGACAACGGGCAAATATCCGTACACGTCAGGTTCCCGCCAGTAGCAGGATCTACGTAGGTCAGATGCTGCAGAGTGTTGTCAGGAATCGAAGTGACGCTGGCAAGTCGTGTGAGTTGGTAGAGACATCCACATTGGAGAAGAACGTACCTGAATCCCGTGGTACCATGCCCAGCTTGGAATGTGTTTCCAAGGCGTAGTCCGTTTGCAGTAATAGACGTAAACGTTCGAATCGTAATGACCGCGGTGTTGTCGTCAGCAGCAAACCACGAATTGCCAGGGCCATCTGACCCCGACGGGCAGAGAATATTTGTGATATTACTGAATTGTGAATTAGAAGACGGAGACCCATCGACCTGAGCACCTTGAAGAGGAATGGGTACCAAGGATGAGGAAAAAGGTGAAGCCCCTTGAGAAAATGGAACGTTGGGGTTGTTTGTGTTGTTCAAAACGACTGTGGTATTGCCTTGGAAGGACGTGATGAAAGAACCGGCAAAAAATAGGCTGGACTGTGAGGAATTGGTGGTTATGGACATGACCTGGTTCGAAAGACCGGTAAACGGAGGACTGGCCCATGAGGCTGATTTCGAATCCCAGAGTGCTACAGAGGAACTAGGGGACGTGAAGTTACCACCAACCCAAACTTTGTTGTTTCCCCCGTCACAGTACATTGCGTGGATTGGGCCATTAGGGCCGTTTGTCCCAAGGGACAAGAAAGTGCCTGAAGAAGGTGCGTACGATGCGGCATTGTTAGCAGATGTGCCCCCGATGGACGAAAAGGAGCCAGCAAAGTAGAAAACATCGCCGAGGGCACAACCTGCCAAAATTAGGCCACCTGAATTGGTGGACCCGAGTGGTGATAGAGATCCATCTGTAGAACGTGCTAGTAGTGAAGAAGTAGAGGAATCGAATGTGACTGTAGACGTAGAGTTTTGGAATAAATCGAGGCCAGCGAATGCACCTGCTATGGCGACTTTTCCCATCCGGTCAAAATCGACCAAGGGTAGGGTTGCGAGAACGACATTAAGGAAGCAGAAGAGGACTGAGAGGACGCCAATGGTCGAGGAGAACAAGATTTTTGACATTTAAGGACGTGGCGAGCGGTGTGCAAGTTGAACAGTCTGTGCAAGGGTCATAAACGGTTCCAAGTCAGGCGGCAAAGGCGTTCAACAAAATCACGTTGCACGCGCGCGCGTAGTATACAGACGGGGGTACAGCAAAAAGTTCCTATTCTCTATCGCCTTTAACCTTTAGCCCACTAAGATCTACAGTCCCTCCGACCATTTGCATATGTTGTGATGCCTGTTCGAAAGATCTGTGGCAGCCGTTAGCTATTATCACAGAGTCAATAATAAGAACGAACTGAGGATATCTGTAACGATGTACAGGGGGTCTCTTGGCATCCGCGACTAGCAAAGTATTCGCGGATGCTTGTTGCGAGAGAAGCAAATGCTGGAAATTGATCTTCTCCAAGACATCTCGCGGAGTGCCGTACTTGGCGAGCGAACGGGTAATGAATACATCCTCGCCAGGCACTGGAGCGAATTTATAAAATGCTACGACGAGTGACGAGAACAGGACGGTGCCGAGCCAGAAGGACGAACGGAATCCTGTTTGCTAGTTAAGTGAGTGAGACTAGACGACTGACGATCACAGACCTTCTGCTGGGTATTCATGGTGCTCTTCCTGATAGTTATGACTATCAGTTGACGAGCGTCGCAACAATACGGTGGGTCGCCGAGTACGGGCGAGTCTGAGTGCAGACATTGTCCAAACGGAAAATAGTTATTTATTTATTTATTTAGTCCCGACTGTCATGTCCTGTGCCATTCCCCACCTGCCTTTGCTCCTCTCAAGATCCCCTTTGCTCCCCAGTCTGACCATAGCGAATAAAGAAACAGATAGTCTCGCTGCAATATTCATGAAAAACAACATGCCAAATCTCTGCTTCGACAACATGGCCTACACCAACCGCACGGAAAAAGAACTTCCCCCGTTGTCGATTCCTGCCAAACAAATCATCTCGCTACTGAACCTCTTGGAGCGTATGGACAACGACGTTACGAGCGAGGTACAACGAGTCAAAGAAGGTATCAAGGAAGCGTATGTGCTCGTCGATGAATATAAGCAAGAGAGAGGGGCCAAGGAATGGAAGAAAAGACAAGAATAATTTGAGACAAAGCGAGGCCGTGTAGACTACGTTTATAGCAGTGAGCGTAATAGACTTGGGGGTCACACCACAACCACCACCATGTGTAACAAGGTTCATTTATTGACCCTTACAGCTTTGCGCTAATCTTCCCTTGTAAACAGCAATTAGACCAGTTCACGTTCGCTCGCCATCTTTGGACACTGAGACCATCGCCAAGTTGGAGAAGCAGTTGAGTGCCAGACCCGAGAAGAACGAGCTCGTTGATCGCAACATCCTCAAGGGTCAGTACTTTAAACTCAATGATATACATGTTTCACATTCGAAACGTATCACAGCGGATACGGTTGCTCCAGCTCTCCAAGCAGTCAAGGAAAAGTTGCAAAGATCTCAACTGGAGGTCAGTTTCACTTTTTATGTTGGACGTGCTTCTTTCTCCCTATACGATTTGCATCAGGACAAGCTGGATCACGCATTGCAACAACGTCCGACCCCAGCAGAGCTTGTCAAAGAGGGTATCCTGAAAGGTATGGGTAACAACTCTGAATGCTTGACCTTGTGCTGACTTGCTCTCACTAGAGGATGAAGTCCCTGGCAGTCCCTGATGTACGAATAAGTTAATTTGCAAGAAGTACGACACTGAAAAACATAGTACAAACAAGAAACGTAGTAGTTCAACGAAGTTCAAAACTGGCAAAAGCGAGATCGTAACCTCCGAATTCGTAATTAATCTTGTCAGTTCTCTGGTAGACCTTTGGCTCTGCTGCATCCCCATCAGACAATTCAGGAAGTGCCACAGCCAAGGCTGCTTTGAATGCCCTCTGAGCGCCCTCGATGGGTGTGATACCCGTCTCGTCTTCGGCGTTACTGTTATCCTCACTCGAAATAAAGAGCGTGAGGCTGAGTCTCCCAGGTTGGAAGATGCTGACGACGCGCCGGATAAGAGTTTGAAGATCGGGGATATGTTTACGTTGGAGGGAAGGGTTAGTTGGGAGAGGAACGTTGCACTCGAAGCTGGCATAGGACCACCCATCTTCAGGCGTGACGTGAATCGTGTAGTAGCCCTCTCCTTGGCTAAATTCGTTCGAAACATCGCCCGTGTGGACACCCCACTTCAAAAGCGCATTAGATGAGTACCCGCATGGCGAGAAGCTGTATGCATCCAATGTTGTGAGATGGGCCGGGAATATCTCGGAGATACCCAGGGCGGAAGACAAGGCTCCGGCGTGACCCGAAGGTGTGTCTGGATATATGAATTCGGACGCTGAGCAGAAGCTCTTGCGAGCAGATGGAGCAAGATCACTCATGAGAATCTCAATCGTGTAATCCTGGCCAGAAGACAGGATCTGTTGCTTTTCGTGATCAATCACGTTCGGAAGGGGAGCCAGGGGGGACACGGGCGAGCTCGGGGCGGTATCTTTTCCGGGGCTTGTGATATAGAGCAACCAGTGATCGCCGTTGACTTTACCAACTGTATAGGCGGCGCCATTTTGAAAAATATCGTCGAGATATTTGACTTCATCTTTCCAGTCACGGTGGGGACCGAGTTGACGCTCAGGAAACATGAAAGACTTGCGAGAATAAAAGCAACGATATACGGTTGGAAGAGAAGCATATGTGCGAGCAATTTCGAGAATACGAGGGAGTCCCAACAGATTGAGAGTTGTTCCACAAGTTTTGAGGATAAGGCGGTGTGGTGATATGAACAGGGACGATTCGCTAAGAACAGGTTATCACAAGGTTAAGCTAGATATGTACTAAAGCACACCTTAGTAAATAAGCATCCATTTCTTTCCCTTGGATAGTGCTGAGCACTTTGCATTGAACGACACTCAACATGTCTTCCCAAACGCATCTGTCAACTTTTCTGAGGCCAAATCTGCCATTTTGAGCAGAATCTGCACCGGGTACTTCTGCAGCAGAAGGAGCAAACCAAATTTCTAGTAATTTTTCAGCGCCCTCAAAGGGTAGAGAGAGAGAGATGTGGTTGTGTTGTGCCATGGGATGCTATCGAAAAGGAGACTGGTACAAACCGCCGCAGTGAACTCGTCCGAGATGCATGAAATGGGGTAGTTGAGAGGAAAAGTGGTGTCGAGTGAAGGGTGTCAATATATAAATAGTAAATAAATAAATAAATAATAAAACGATGTCACATAAATGTCACACTTAATGAGGCTCCTTCGTGCAACTGTACCACTTTTGCCAGTATCTGTCCGTTTACCGCCAAATAATCGTATAACTAGTTCTCGTTTATTTCATAATTTTCATACTCGTCTTACTTCTTCACCACCATCACCACCACCACCACCACCATCACCATCATCACACCAACAAAAACCAGATGCTACCCTTTCACAACGCTTAAAACATCTCGTTAAATCATACGGTTGGTATGCGCTCGGCGTATACTTCACTATCTCTGTCATTGACTTTGGCGTCGCTTTTGCGGGTATCAACCTTCTCGGAGCTGAACAAGTTTCGCGAATAGCCACGTCAGCCAAGGAATCCGTTGCCAACATCATGCATTCTAGACCTCCAGAGCCAGGTAGAGAAGAGATGGAAGGGTTAACACCGCCTGGAGGTGCGGGTGGGCATGAAGGTCTTTATGCCATGCTCGTTTTGGCCTATACAGTTCACAAGACGGTGTTTCTGCCCGTGAGAATTGGTTTGACAGCTGGATTAACACCGAAATTAGTTGGTTGGCTTAGGACAAGAGGTTGGTCTGGTGGAGATGGTACTAGAAGGGCAGCAGCAGAGTTGAGGGATAGAATCAGAAACCGTGACTAGGTACGGTGACAAAATATTGAATTCGTCCACCACTCAAGACTGTACTGTACAACACTTAAAATGTTCCGTACGAACCGTTTCCGATTCATCACGTGACGTTGACAGGCCAATACCCGCGCGTCTCGGAAGAGATCTATTGGCTGCCACAAGATTATTTGCCTTTAGCTCATTGAGCCGCAAAAATTCCCCGTACGATTGTAAATTCCATAGAATTTGGTTAGTATCCTCCGAGTTTCACAACCTCGTCCCTTTCCCCGGGCTTTATATTTTGGTGCCACTAAATATCACGGAATCGGTTATTTTAGGGGATCCTGTGGGAATCACATTACTCCTGATGGGGCAAGTTGATGATTCAATCGGCCGCCATCTGTGAATTATAGCCGCAGTGATGCCCATAATACATCAGTATGGGTGTCCCCCGAGCGTTGGGATAATTAAAACCAGCTAACTATGATCATTACTCATGATGTTCTACGCGACAGGCACAAACAAGTGTTAAGCGACCAAGGAAGCACCGTATTTGTCCACATAAATAATAAAGTTACATGCGCGTCGACATCCCCGTCCCGACAGTATTTTTCGATTTATCGTCTCGACCGAGAGGACGTTGCATTGGGTTTGATACCATATGAGCCAGTCGATTTGGCTCGTAAGCAGCAAAAGGGGCAAAGGTGGACGAACATTTCTGCCATTGGCCACGTTATAGCAGCCTAAAAAACGTCATTAGAAAGAACAAGGCTAGAATGGTCGACACTCACCATCCCCAGTGTCCTGATCTCAAAAATCATAGCCGACGAGCACAGATGTGTCCTATGGGCATAAAGAAGAATGTCGTATATCTGGGTCTGGACCGGCAGCCGCTCGAACGCCCTGGTCCCATCTGAGGTGTTCGGGTCGTGCTCCCCATGATCCCCGTCACGAGAATGAGCGCCAGCCTGATCTGTATACCCGTTGTTTGATTGCCCATCCATGCGTGCAATATAGTCCGCTCGAAGTCTTTCTTCCTCCTCTTCTTCGATGTCAAAATATGCATCCCGGGGCACGAGCAGCACGTTATATTTATTCGAGCCGGAGCAAATATGGTGGAATGTTATCCACATCTTGATTCGGTCAGAAATTGTTGATGTGTCTCCCCTCGAGATGTAGCGGGTGGCCGCGGCGTAGACATCAGGAGACAACGCCGCTGTCTCGCGGAGCTCTGGTCCAAGCTCAGCCAAAAAGGTTGATAACCGCTCATCAAATGCGTCCCTGCTTGGCATTTCAACGGGATTTATGACGCTGAGGCGAGAAAGGACTGCCTCTGGGAGCGGTGCGAAAGCGGGATGAGTCCACGGTTCGATACGGGATTTGTTAAGAACAGACCCATTATCTGGGTTAAACGAGTGCGCTATGAAGGCCGACTGGTTGTTTGTGTGAGGACGCTTTGGTGCAACGGGTGGCAGTGGCGAATTTTGGGGCCAGACACCATCGTTATAAGCCTGGGCGAATCGTCCAGACTGGTCATAGCGTGGCACGTCAGATTCTGGTGAGGCACCCCTGCCGTGTGAATTGGAAGCGTAAGGAGGATAGATGGGGGTGGACGCGACATTTTGCCCGTAGAAGCTGTGGCGTTGCTCGGAGGGTTCTCCATTGCCGCCAGGTATGTCGACGTCTTGATCACCCATGGCCGAGACTTCAGATATTAAGAACGAGGCTGCTTTGGCACCATAAGATGATATTTGTTGATCTTTAATGATTTTATCCGCGGGAACCTTGTGTCTCTTCTTGGGGGTATAATTGCACTCTGTTTCGTCGTCTCCCGAACAGTGATTGCAGACTGGAAGATTCCGATCGCACTGTATGTTTATTAATGAGATATAAAATTTAAGGCAATGGGAGAAGATGGGCATAGACACCTTCAGGTTTTTTGACCGACAGCGATCACATCTCGGGATACCGCGATGAGCGGGCGTGGGTAGGGGAGTATATTTGCATTCTCTTTCACTTGACCATGCACAGTGATTACAGGCTGGTAGAACTCTGTCGCACTATATGATAGGTTAGATGCGTTACCTAGAGTGATTGTGTCATATCACGAGCCTTTAAATTATTTCTGCGACAATGGTCACATCTTGGCTTTCCTCTCCGCCCTATCCACTGTGACTTGCGAGCCATAAATACTTTTGGATTTGGTATCCGAATTGTCAATTGGCCATCATCGGTGGTTAAAGAGTCTGTTTCTTCTGGTGAGTCAGCCATGCGCTGTTGTTGGCAATGAGCGGCTATGTGAGCAAGAAATGATCTTTTCAAAGTAGAAAGGCTTTGAATGAAAGAAAAAAAACAATGAAAAGTTTTTGATAGCGTACGTGAGAAATAAAGTAGAACAGACAACAAGTGGTTCAGGGTGAGGTAAAACAACAGACTGTAAGGGAAGGGGGTGGTCATTGGTTTGTAAGGTTATAAGTAAGTAAAAGAGATATACTTACTTATTTTATTTTGTAGACTTTTCAAAAAACAGAAAGCTATAAAATGGGAGAAGGGGATGTCAGACTCACTCTCGGAACCTGAACTTACTTACGGTGTTGACATTGACTTCTAGTGTGACGTGTGACTTTCCTAATCTGTACAACGTGGATCGTTTCGTACACCTAATTTAGTAATTGTGGTTCAACCACAAATGTTCGGAATATCCCGACTCCATAAGTCAGTGGCATAGTGCTGTACTGTCGTGAAGAGCCTGTAACGAGTCGCACCGCAGGGACATGGTGCCCGTACTACCATGAACGGTCGTTGCTTAATGGCGGCCGCACTCACACAGCTCCTCCCGAGCAGCCATCCAATCACATGCACGGGCATAAAAAAAGCACATAAAAGGATGTTCGGAACACCTTCTTTCACACCCTGAAAGAAATGCACACTTTCTTAGTATACGTCTTCGCTTTCGCTGTGTATGCAGTCTCGGCCGAAAATTCACTTCACAAACGAGCGACGGCTTTCTTCAATCCCACACGCAATGGCGGATCCATGCTCGACAATGCCACTGGCTCGTCGGGAGAACCTTTAAACGTGACTCTCTTTCATTGCGACAACGATCATACATATATTTTAGACAGGTTATTATCTCGGGCTTGAGCTCTTCTGACGTTCTTACCTCCCTCGGATTTCTTAACTATGCACGTTCCATTGGATTGTAAGCGCAATCCAGACTATCGTAATTCGACCTGCTGACTCTTTCGCACCTCAGTTCAAGTGAATGCCTCAACCTCCACATAGGTGCCCTACAAACGGCGAATCTAGGCGATGGCAATGGCCCTGTCAATCAAACGGTAATTTTCTTTTTCAAATATGGCCCTATTCTGATGTCCCTTAGTTCGAACTTAGACAAGATTTCGGCAGTTCTTCCTCTGGAACATGCATCGAGAGTCTGTTAGGGGGGAATCATTTTCGGTAAATCGTTCACAAACCTGCTTCAGTGCCTCTGACGCTGTCCGTAGGGGCTTCTCTCAAAATGGTACCTTGGCTAACAGTGGTGCTATTTTTTTGGCGTGAGCTGTCTCATGCTTTATTGTTCAGCTGACTCAATTGTTTTTTTAGCGTTTCGCAGGAAAAGGTACATGTCGCCGTCTGAGTCAAGTTCGATTTACTGACGAAATTTATTATCCAGGATGTATTTAAAAGTCACATTATTGCTCACGATGGATATAATGTTGGCCGGTAAAGCGATTGTCATCTGATTGTCGCGTGTAATGATGCTTCACTTCCATCTTAGCGACGCTTTGGTGGCAGCAGCCGTTGGGTCTACCAAATTTGGCGATGTCTCGTATACTACCACGTCAGAGCGAATTACCGGCCTTCTCGCCCCAGGGGTCAATGGCATCAACCATAGTATGGTATAATTGGTTATTTACCGGACCAACCGCTGATGGCAAGCACATAAAGATATCTCACAGGATGGTGTTGTCGTTCTGTTGACAGTCCTTATCAACTAGGATCGGGCTCAGATCATGGGACTCTTTCAGTATTGTTATCTTAATTTGTTTCTTATATCTGGAATCATACCCGAGTTGAATCATCAAAGTCGTTCTTCCGTTCTTGCCACTGCGAACGGCGGACGCTTCAGTACATACACAAAAACCGTCCGTTGGCTGTCCACAAACCGGGGAGAGCTATCGCTGGTGCCGATGAGGCTACTATTTCGTCTTCGACCACCAATCGCCTAAATCCAGGCGAATTAAAAGATTACACAAATTTTCAGTCCCGTTCGGCCGTCTATACATGGTCCCTTCAATTTGTGGCCCAGCTGAACCTTGCTCTGCTAACGACTTCAGAACCATTATCTGCGCAAATAACATGGTCAGCCACTGTCAACAAAGATAACATCCACTCACCAAAGTGGTCATCTTTACTCGGAAGACTTGGAAAAGATCTTCGATCATATGTGCGGCCTGATACTCCACCAGACGGCCCATCTTGAGGTCGGCAACAAGGATGCAGAAGTCGAGAACGGCCTCAAGTGCATGACGGAGTAGATCTCCAACAGCCCTCTGACCCGACCGCAGGAGACAAGCGTTTAAGATGTCATCGAGAACTGCCGAGTGATACTTAGCTAGGGAGAATACGTCTCTAAACTTCGGAGTGCCGTTGTCCATTTCGCCTGAGGAAAGACACGAGAGGAATGAATCAAAATGACCACCAATTGCGGAATCGAATATGTATGTAGATAACGAGTCGACGAAAGAATGTGCGATAAACCGAAAATGTAACAGAAGTTTGTTTGAGGATGCTAGAGTTGCGAATAGCGGTTTTGAGTGTTTCCTAGTCATGCGAAAGAGTGTGCAAGTAGCATTCTTGGCTACAGTATATTAATATTAAGCAATATATCATTCTTCGAGACGAGTCACCTCTCATGATGCGTAATATGAACGCAAAGACTCTTTGGTATTTTGAAAGAATTTCAGCAGATATCAAGACCTCAAGGGGGTGGGGGGGCTTGTAATCCAGGTACAGAAAATCCAAAGCTCTAATCGTAGAGTCAACACTGCATAAACTTTATTCCAGTGGATCCACTTACTCGATCGCTATGAGCAAGAAAACGTCAGCGTTTAATTTGCAGACGTATAATAAAATCACAAACACAGGGGATTCAGCCATCGTTTACTAACTGGGAGGTCGCGTATGGCGAAACCCAACCTAAACTCTGCTTCTTGAAACACTCGCTTTCGTCCATTGAATTTCTCTGTAGGTTGGCCGTCAAGACATTGCACCTTTCCATGACCAAGTTCTAAGGAATCCACAATGACTGTCCTGAGTAAAAAACTGAGGTCGGCCCCACCTGGTGGCCAAGTTTCTCTTTGCATCAGGGCGGGGGCAAGGCCTATGACCCGGGATCTAGCTGATTTACCGATATCCGACGACTCAGAGGGTTTTTCACGCAACTGCCTAAAAGGAAATTTGGCTCCTTGGCTGTTAAGGTCTTCTTCGGAATCGGAGAACAACGCCGTAGCTAACCGACACTTGAAAGAATATGACGTAAGCAAGAGATAGGAGCGGAGAAGCGTCAAATGGGCCTGAAAATTGAGGTGCGAGGGCGAGAGAAAAATGTCGAGAAGGACGGATGATAGAGACGCCGCGTGTTCCTGAAGTGGGGTGAATACGAGGGAAGTCACATGTTCCAGCGAGGGCGTTATTGAAGGTAATTTGTCTGGGAACGATTCAATGAACGTCTTTAAATCCAAAGTCGAGGTGATTGGAGATATCCCTGCAAGAGCCGTTTCGGCGAAGTGAAAGCCTGGCTCAAGATCGAAAATACAGAAGTCTGTCAACTCTGGCTTATAGTTCATTAACGGTACGGCGATTTCTGGGACCATCAAAGGCGTGGGATTCAGCACCAGGGGTCTATTGTTCCAGGCTGCGATAATTTCATCTTCGGACCACATCCATGCTATACCGCAGCCAGATCGTCCCTCGGCCAGAAGCGGATGATCCGGTTGTGCGGTTTGGAGGAGTTTTAGAGATCTCTTAGCAGTGGGGAGCGCATCGGCTAAATTGGTCGGGAAGAACATTGGAAATAGTTCATCCTCAACAATATCATCCTCTGTATCGTCCTCGGGCAATCCAGGTAGCTGGGGATCGAATATGTATGAAATCCTCTTTACGGGATTGGCACCGAAGCCTACAGACTGACAGAGGGCTCGAAAGTAATCCCGAGAAGCGTTGGTGAGTATATACGCAAGTGCAGCGATGATATCTCGCGACGAGTGCCTCTCGATATGCATATTTAGATGGTCGTATATGCGTGAAAGCAATTGAGCAGGAGATGAATCTAACGTAGCATAGGCGGATGGTGATTTGTCTTTCTCCTGAAATGAACAACTTCTGAGGTGCAATCGCAATTGACAGGTATATTGCCATCACTACGTACTCGGTTGCACAGGGCGGATAACGCGAGAAGGATGTCTTCGAACCCTGCATAATGCATCCATATCGTAGTAATCGTCTCGGACTGTCCAGGACATGGGTTGTACAATGGGGAAAGAACCAGTGAATTCCGCAGAAAGACCAATATGGTCGACAATGAATGAGCGAAAGCATGAATCGTGGGACCCTCTCGGGCAGACCTAGAACATATCAGACAGAGAGTGTGTTATCTAGAAAAAAAATACCGTTGGCGAAGAGCAAGAAGAAACGTTTCTATACGGCGCAAAAGTGTCCCTATAGTCAAGAATCTGTGGATAAAACTGCAAGTTCCACATTCAGGCTATGATCGTGCGAAGAAAGAAAATTATCGACCTTCCGCTAATAATTTCATCCTTCCCATCTATTAGAATGACCCTCAACTGGTCAAATTTTTCTGATGACTTATTCCAAGTATGCAAGACAGAAGAAGATCCGAGAACCGTCATCCGCAATGATTCGAGAAGATCATTGAGTTTGACATGTATTACGGTTATTGTAGTATCTCGAAGACGTGGTTGGATACTTAATGATGGTCAAGATAAAATTTGACTTTAAATGTTATGATCTTACTTGTATTGTGCTGCCGCGAAGGCTAGTGCATCTTGTTCGGACAAGAAAGGTGAAGGAGTAGCGTCGACACCGCGACAAGATCGAAGCGCATCCCACGACACGATCTGATTCTGGCCTTGACATGAGCTACTTGAAGACAGAAGAGGTGAACGACGCCCACCCGACTTGCACTGGAGCGCTTCAACGCGTCGAACCACACGTTGTCCAGGTAACTCACATTTTCAGCAAAGTTTTCCAGTTCAGTCGGAAGCCGTTGGATATGAGTAGTGGGTGCATTCAATTTTTTTACGATGGGATTTTGTGGTTTATCAACAAGGGGCGGCACGAAAAAAAGGCCAGCCATTTAGGTACATGTACAACGTGACCAAAAGCATCACAAAATGTCACATTTTGTTTAATAGTGTTTACGCATATTTGTCAACACCCCGCAAGACAAACGTCAGGTAGTACCGAAAACAACACGAGACACGGATTGCAAGTGAACAAACACAAATGAAGTGATTAAAGACTTTTTTGTTATTTTTTTTTGTGTTTTTATTTTTTTGTTTTTTTTTTGCTTTATTTTTATTTTATTTTATTTCATTATCTTTTGAAGACGCGTAAACACGTGACTGCATTTTTTTTTTACGCGCATTGGTTGTTTCATGCTATTTGTTTGGTCGACTTGCAATTAGCGCCAGAGCTCGTCGGCCATCGTGTCGTCAAGTCTTGTCCTTCAACCACCATGACCACACTCAGTCGTCGTCCCCTCTCTTCACGTCCCCTCCCTATCCAGCTCCCTTCTACAACAATATCTCCTTTGAAAACTTCTGCGCGCGTCGTTTCTGCCAAACGTGCACGTTCTCCAGAGCCACCTGGTGACACTAGCATCATTCAAGCCACTGTTAAACGTCCCAGAGCTGTTCCACCTTCCCCAGTCAATCTCGCAGCCCAGGAAGACCGTAGAGAAAAGGACCGAAGAAAGGCCGAACGTGATGCCCAGAAGACCGAGTTTAGAGTGAAATACACTCGCGCATTTCCGACTTGGGTCTTCTATTTTGATTTGGATGTTCTCGATCCAGACGCTGCGTCTGCTAGGGACTATCTTGAGTCTCAAGTCACTCAGCTCGGAGGAGTATGTACTCTATACTCAATGCATTCACCCGATGTTCACCTCGCTTCTAGCGCGTCGACGATTTCTTTTCTAGCGAGATAACACATCTTATTACCCGAGCAGGACCCGTGGAAGATGTAGTAGCAGATAAAGAGAATTTACCCAAACCACGTCCCTATCTTTCTAAATTAGCTTCAGTGTTGCGGAGTCCAATCAAGCTCAAGGGACGGTGCGTGCCACAACGCAATCGTGACATAAAGCTTTTCTCTAATGTCACTGACAGAGCCGCTGAAGACAAGGTAGCCGAATCTGTTGATGACCTCGTAAAGAAGGCTATGGCATTCAACATGAAAATATGGAATGCAGCCAAGCTTCAAAGTGTTCTTGAACGGTGTCTTGTCCCACCCACCGCAACTACCACCGCTGCACCTGTTGGGGGCACCAATCTTCAGCAACGTCCTCTGACACGCCTTCTTCAGTCAGAGCGCCTCCATGGCACTTCCGAACGGGATCCCACTCAGAAACGCCACAATTTTAGGTATTTCTCGCGAACAGCCTGTTTTGTCCTCGTCGAGGATATGCATCAGGAACTAGCTACCGTCGCTGCTCTCGAATACCCTATAACCAAGAGCCGTGACGGGAGTGTGAAAGGCACTTGGCCGGTCCTTCATTGCCATCCGCATGCAAGAGGGCCGTTTATCACGTTTGACGAGAAGGAGCAGAAGCGTTGGGAGAGAACACAGAAAGCCGAAACTACAAAGGAAGATGAGACGGCCCAGAAAAAAATGCGGATAATGAAACGGGAGGCGGAGAGGCGAAAAGAACATGCACGTATGCACGTTAACAAGATTGGTGACCTGAGGAGGTCTGTTTCGATGAATAACCTCCATCGCCGAGCCTCCAATGCTGATACCGGATTTTGCAATTTCGTCGACCTCGATGCGGTCGATCTCGATGATAATGCATCCGGATACTTAGCGTCCACAGGAACTGGCGGGGCTTATATGGCTGCTTCAGGTAACAGCGTCGGGATTACTTCTACGACAGGCACTACATCCACGTCGGGACTTTCTGCTCGTAGTTGGCAGTTACCTGCCGCATTACGGGGCCGGATACAACAACAAGTGGTGACGTCACGTAAGTTTCCGGCAGCAGACAAGGCTCAGGGGAAACGAGAAGCGGGCATCATGGGTCCTCCGACTGGCATTCCTGAAAAGCCCATGTTACGGAAGTGCAGGAGCACAAATACACTGCGATTACCCAAACGCCAGGAAGGCAGTAAACCTGGCTATTGTGAAAGTTGTCGAGCAAAGTTTGAGAATTTCAAGACTGTGAGTAGCCATGATAACCGTGATCTTAGCAATGTTCATTTAGTGTTTCTTCCGTACAGCATACTCGAGGGCGTAAACATCGAAAATTTGCCATTGACGATGCGAATTTTTTACAATTAGACTACGTGCTTGGACGTGTGCGGCGGCGAACCATCGAAGAAGTAGAGATGGAGACAAGGGTACGGGAGTCCCGACGCGGTCAACGGGACAGTAGTCTTGAGCTACGAGATGATGCCAGCGGAGCTTTCGACGAGGGGCCCCATTCCCCGTCATTATGTTTGGAACTCAAGACAGAGGAAGATCCGCCGGAGGGGGATGACGACTGTGATCAGGACGCGGATGGGGATATTGAACTAAACTTGTGATACCTGTTCTTGGTGTATATGGCATGTCTGATAATTGTTCGACTCGACTGCATTGTAGCATAGTAGCATTTTCGTATAGCCCATTCCCATTGATACAATATTACCACATGTTTATGCAATTGCGCAATAGGTTTACAACTTGGTATTCCAATTAATTGTAACACAAATTCTAGGATCCTCCCTTGAATACACATTACTAGAAAGACAGGAAACATAATCGCAACCAAGCCAAAGTGTACATGCGGATATAATATACATGGAGGAAATGAAATAATAAAATATAGCGGTGGAATGGGCATGTAAAATAGAAAAAAAATTACTCAAGTTTCCATTGCACCGTCAAAAACATTTTCGCGATCACTCGCAACCGGTCTTCCCCTTCCCATCGCCTTAACATCCCTCGCCAATCTAACCTTTTCTCTCCTCCAGATTGCTCTAATCTCCTCTTCTCTGATATCGCACTCCTCACCCGCCCTTACACAGACGTCAACACCCATTCCCCTCAACACCTCATCTAATCGAACGCCAGGAATCATCCGTACATCCTGTCCCCGATCCTTTCCAGGCCCCGCACCTCCAAATGATGCCGACCTTCCAAACACTCGTCGGCCCGTTTTCGATGGCGAACCTAAGCGAGGAGCCGCAAACGATGAAGATAAGGAAGTCAGGCCGACTGTCTCCAACACCCCAAGCAAGTCCGTAAATTCACTCCTCGAGACTGGCGTAGATATTTCGTGGTCAACCCGGGTCAAGATGGTAGAATAATATGTGTGCAGTTGTGTTGTGTCAATATCAGCAGAAACTGCTGATGAAGCATTCAAGTTAGTTTTAGAGGGTGTCTTGACTGGCGATTTGGGGACAAAGGACGAAGACCCGGTGAGTAAGAGACCTGTTTCGAGCCTTTTTGAAGCAAGCAAGACGGACAGCAGCACTAATTGTGCCTGGAAGCCAAGGTTTCGCACTTTTGTCACCGTCTCACCACTGGTCGCCTCAGAGGGTAGGGATGGCGTAGGAACCGAGGAACGCGTGGTCGAAGCCGGAATATATGCCTTTAGTGCTGAGAGGACATGCGTCGGTGTTACCACAGGTGCCGGTGTATTTAATGGATTTATGTCGACTGCAGAAGCATGAGGAATCGTAGATGTGACCGCGGATTCAATAGCACCACGAAGAACTTCAAATAACGATCGAACGTCTCCTGTCTGGGCAGCAATTTTTTTCGTAAGAAGGGTAAGCGTGGCCACGGGTAAAAATTTCTTGGCTTCATCATCGGTAAAATCGTCTTTCGCATCATAAAGAGGGGTGAGACGCGTTTGTAAAATTTGAAGTAACTGTGACGATGTGTACGGTGCGAAGTGCAGTGTTTCGACACTAGTGATGCCATGCAGCGTAAATTGAGTCATTGAGGAAGTAAGCGTGTGCATGTTGGCAATACCAATCATACGCAAAGTCGACGAACTTGATTGTGGCAGGGAGAATAGAGAGACAAGGGATCGAAACGACGCGGCTATATGATCCAACTCATCCAGGACGAGAATGCTGTAGGGTAACGTCAGGACTAGCGAAAATAAGTTAGACGGCTACCTACCACTTTGTCTCAAGACTTGAGAGCATCTTTTCCACAGCTTCTCTTCCCCGTGTTTTGATTCTTTTGCCCACAGTTTTTCCCTTTTTTCCTTGTTCGAATTCTTCTAGAAGCCGGTCCCAAAGAGCGTCCATACTATTTAGGGCCATACAATTGATAAACACAACTTTGACGGTGACCTCGAGAACGCGCAGGACAGAATTCACAAGGGCAGTCTTGCCAGTTCCAGGCGAACCCGAGATATAAAGACTTGACGTTTCATCGTTTCCAGGAGTGCGGGCCTGAGTAAAAGATGTGACAAATCTATGAATTGTACTACGCTCCAGATCACGTCCAGTGACCTGCACTGTACCGTTGCATGTCGCACGGAGTAATCCGCGAGCACGAGCATGAACAGGGAGAAGAAATGCAGGTGGCGTCGGCGGTGGGGTATTAAGAGTGAGGAGAGATGCCGCAGTGGCAGGCGTGGAAAACAAGCTTGAGGCTGATGTGTTTCTGCACAAAACTGGGAAGCGTTAGATCAATGTGGATAATGTCAAAGTAATAACGAGACATACTGTTTCTAGAACGAGACGGGGTTGATATGTCAGTAGAGCTACGCCGAATAGCTCTAGCGGCTCTTGACGAGCTTGGAGAGGGGGGGTTGAAGACATTAGTGTGGAACGGTGCCACGTTCTCCTTGTTTGCATCGCCGTCGAGTCCCGGAGTAGAGGTTCTTGCACGCTTTGGATTGGGGGTTTGCTCTGGAGTCGGGATTGCAGAATTGTCGCAACGAGACATGGGTGACGAAAATATTTCGGTTTGATGACTGCGTTTCCCTAGAACGGAGCTGCGAGTTAACCGGGGAGTCTGCATTGCTTCGGGTATTGCTGATTCTGAGGTCGAAGACGAGTCGAACGTCGTTGAGGACCGATGGCGAGGACGTTGAGGTCGATGAGGTCGATGAGAGAAAGATGAAATTGGAAAAGCGCTTTTAGGGTGAGATTGGGACGGAGATTGAATAATAGTCCAAACGACGCGCGCGTTAGTCACGTGAATTCAATACAAGTCGCGTAAATCTATTTACTGGTCACGGGTACTAGTGACAAAGTCAGAGATCTTGCCAAACAGATAGCGGAACAATGGCGGCAATGGTTCATCATCGACCAGCATATGACTTTCACGTATAGTATGGGGTGTCGAAGATATAATTTCGATCTCGGCTTTGCGTCTTGTGTGCAGCATGTGCATGAGCTCTTTCCTATAGAACGACCAGTCTCAACGGTCCTTCGACAGAATGAAATGAATGCCGACCTCCACTTTTCAGGCATCACCGATTCCATTCGACGAAGCATCGAGAGGGCCTAAAACTAAATACGGGTCACTTATAAGAGTCAAATTGCAACATTACGGACCTTCTTCTCATCGTGACGCGTCATAGAAATCATTGCATCTCTGTCGACACCCAAGCTAGATGCCCTTCTTGTCATTATAACTTTTAAAAACTGCTGGATGGACTTAACCCACCCAGACAATTCACTAGCCCAAACACCTATCCATTCAATCCGTCTAGCAGCCAACTTCTCACTCTCGTGTCGCATTGCGAAACTTCCGTGTTTGTAGACTGATAAAATATCAAGACCATAGGCATCTCCGTCAACCAATGCAAGAACTGGAACACTGCAAGAGATCAGACATAGCCAAGACAACCAAGCCAATAAACCTACGCCAATGGGAGGTTGTCGGATAACGTCTTGACAAGTTGGCGAGTGGCTATATCGGGGTATCCTTTGCCCTGGATGTTAGGAGCTGGGTGAGTCAGAGAGATTCATTTATGAGAAGTTGTACCGTGATGATAATACCGCGACGTAAATCTGGATGGTTTGCCAATTTCAACCGACACAGTGTTTGAAATATGGCCTGTAATGAAGCTGTTAATCAAGAAAATTGATAATCCAATGAAGAACGGGCATCTTTTTCAACTATCAAAACCCAAGAGATGTCTTCATCTACTTCAAACCGAGATATGTCCTCGCCAACAGGAATCAAAGCACCCTAGAGCGACATTAGTTATTAGGACACAAAGTCATAAGGTATAAACGAACTTCAAAATCATTTACATGTACGGTTTCACCACTGACAAGATGGATAACAAGGCCGCTACCACAGACTAATCCCTTCGAGGTCGCTCGCTAGACAGAGATGAGAGGTAGCATAAAGACCCAGGGACATGCTAAATATTCACAATGTTGAGGTCTGACCGCTCAAGATTGAAAGTTGCAGCAAGATCGTCCACAAGCTAGTCATAAGACAGTCATAACAACAGATGAACAATATCGGGGAGTACTAACGCGGTCTACCACTGTCTGCGATTTGAATAGTGGGATGTCATTGTAGTATATGTCGCTAAATTGTGTACGTGATTCTCCAAAGCATCAATTTAAATGGCTCTCACCGTTTTGTCACAGGGATGCGATTTACCAGGGACTTGTGAGTAAGATCGAGGACTCTGAATAGTTGAGCTAATAAAGGATGAGCCCCCCGTCGATTTCGAAGGCATACATGGCTTACCGACGGGTTTTGCACTGGCTCCCTGTGACTTTTTAGGATATACAATGGATCGTACTCCACACGTCCTGCGATCACCAGGTAAGAACTTGGGATTAAACGGAGGTAAAATTAACTCACCCATCTGGTCCAAGTTTTTTACGGTCAGCTAATTGTAGTTCGATTTTCTTTTTCTTTGGTTTGACACGCGTGTCAATCTTTGACCCCTGTTCGCGGTCAGCGTTGGGCGGTGACGGGAGAACCGAGCTTAGCTGTGTAAGGAAAGAGAGCACAAAGTCTTCAATATGTTCAATAGCCGTAGTTCTACAAAAGTATATTCCTCATCGGAGATCGCAAGACTGGGGGAAATCGTACCGTGTATCTTCCGTACTGGAAATGTCGCTCTCGGGTTCGTCCTCGTCCTCAAAGATAATATCCATGTCTAGGTCGTCGTCATCTACATCATCCACATCCCACAAGCTATCCTCGGAAGTCGTGTCATCGTTCACAAGGCCGCTGGTCATATTATGGTTATGGGAGACTTGACCACGTGATTACCACAGAATACTACCTGCCGTTTTGAGTTTCTGAGAATGAGCTTGCTCGTCCAATGGCCCGTTTGGTATAATACATATCAATAATTTCATAATACAAATCTAATCAAGGAATGGGATTACGACCTAGTTCTCTCCACTTATGATATGTAATTGTCTAGTCCAAACCATAAGGCTAGTTTCGCCCAAAATTCTAAGCGAGAAGCATTTACCAAAGCACAAAATTCTGAGCGACAGTGTTCACAAGCGCGGGCATGATTGTCCGCTCCTGGAAGGTCAGCCCTAGTTAACGTCCCAGCCAAGAGGATCACATTGAGTGGGTCCGGGTTACGATTGCACAGGACACCATTGATATCGCGGAGGAGTTCAAATGTGATGGTTTCAAATGCAACCTGACAAGCTCGGCGGTGGGTTACGTCTTTTTCATGGCGATGAGAACAGAAACGTGAGGGCTCCCTGCCTTCTAGTTCATCGACAATAAAAGTAGAAAGAAAGCGAGAAGTGTGTTCTTGACCTCGTAGAAGATTCAGTAGATCACCTCGTGAAAGGGTATGCGTGGAATTTTGTCCTAAGGAGTCGTCGGGGCAGGTGTGTCCTACCGCGGTATTACTGGGTGGCGCGCGAGAAAGATCATAAAAAGCGGGTGGGAGTAATTCAGGAGCATCGATTTCACGGGCCAGATTGATAATCAATCTAAGACATATTAAAGAGATATTAATTATGGATATCTACCCACAGTACGCACATTGGATGCGGAAGGCTTTGGCGTGGCAGATACGTGTCATCGGGATCTGCGCCCAGCGATTCTCGTAAATCCCATTGGCGTAAAGATGTGGGCCAGAATGCCGATAGACCACGGATGATCTGCGCGCGAAGGTGACAGATTTTGTAGGCAGTGAATAGTCGTAACAATGAAGACACGACGATGAAATTGCTTGCATCGTAGGCCAAAGACGAGCTGGTCCGGCCAGCCATCAGTATCTCAAACATCTTTCAAACCTTTTGAACTGACATTCCATCATACAAAGCGAGCAGAAAACGTGCCATATCCACCGGCGAGTTCTCGAGATGTAACACAGGACGTCCATCCAAAACTTGAGTCTTATCGAGGGTCTTTGTATAGCTTTCCAGTACAGATGAATGACGACAGATCAATCCTTGATGTACAAGAAAATAAAAATTCCCAGTTAGAATGGCGAGGTTCCCATCATTGAAGCAAATATCTGGATGTCGCAATGGAGTAACACTGGTTGGCTTGGGGGCGATTGAGTGCCTGTTCGTACTGAACTCGTTTCCCGGGTTAACACCCAAAGGGTCCATGACAAGCAATTCGCAGCCGTGACACGCTACCGTGGGAAATTATAAACTTTTCTCCGTCGCTTACCGCTACGCAAAAAACCTTTCTTTAATATTCTGGCAGATACCCAGGCTGTAATTCCTCATCTTGCCGTCATTTTCAAGTGGGCTTGACACGCTAACATTGAACTATATTTCAATTTCAGTTTCTGGAACTGTATAGATCACCAATTTTTTCAGTATGGAACCGCAGCCTACTCGTATAGTTCCTGGTGCACCCCCGCCGACACCATTATCAAAATCTCAGAAAAAGAAACGCAAGACCAAGGTCAAGTCGATCGAGGACGCTCCAGTGTCCACCCCAGCTCCCAAGTCGACGGCTGTTGTTGAAAAAGCCGTCACGCCTGATATACAAGAGGGTTCTGTTGGCCCTGAACCTGTTCCACAATCCCATGTCAAAGCACCATCTGAGGACGATCCTTCTTACAAACCGAGTCCTATAGTGGAACTCGTCCACAAACGGCTCAAGGCGACGAGTAAAAAAATCGTGAGTGTTAAATCTACTGGTTGCCCTTCTTTCTTCCTGTCACACTCGTCAATGTGGCCACCACACGACGTTTTTCTAAAACTTTCACTGTCTTTTCCTAATTTAACAAATTTTTAAGTTGCGGATATCAACTTATGCCTCGATGGATCCCGAAAAATTGAATGACGACCAGAAGCGGACCCTGAAAACGCTCCCTGCCCTGGAGGCAGTTCAAAAGGAGCTAGGAGAAGTGAAGAAGGCCGTAGAAGTTTGTTAACTATTCTTCTGTTATTTCACTCCCCGAGTCAATCCTGTTTTCAAATAGGTCTACGAGGCAGAACTAGCCCACAAGCTTGCGACACAACGCGGTGAAGCTCAGAAGGCAGAAGAAGCGAGGCTCGCCGAGGCTATTTCCGCCACCCAGGTACGTTATTCCTTGAGACCACGTCAACACCGCTAAACGCATTCGGTTTTAGGCATCCGATGGAGCCAAAACCTCCGACATTCTCTCCTTCCTTCGTCTACATTCCGTTCTGTCTACCGGCCATCCGGATGCTTTGGCGCTGAATCTCGATAAAGCAGAAGCAGCAGCAGTCTTTTCTGTGGGTCAAATTTTACTCGGTGACGAGGGTAAGGGCAAGCAGTCTGTTCTTCTCGGCTTTTTGGTCGGCGAGAGCGATTTCCAAGGCACTCCCTGTATGCCTTTTCCTCCTGTGGTCATTCATTTTCATTTTACATATTTTCCTTCAGATAGGCGTCTGTTGGAAATAACACACTTATATCTGAATCCACCGCGTGCTCCCACTCCAATCCAGGAGGTGCCCATCGAGGCTTCAGCTCTAGAACCTATTGATGCTGACGGGCCAGATGTTGCGGTTGCGGGTGTCCCGGATGTCATCCCAAATTCGTCCTCAGATTTCCACTTTATGCAAGCCAGTGAGCTTGAAACAGCATCATTCGAAGAGAATGCCGAGTGGGTTGACAGAAATGATGCTGTGGATGGTTTTGCTATTCCGGCTCAAGAAGTTGCGGAGACCGTCATCCATACCGATGTTGTGGCGGAAAGTGCTGTCGACACATTGCCAACCGATGGAGAGGTAGGTTTTGGATATCTTTCAAGTAAGACTCGCGCAATGGACTTAGTCTCTACGCATTGGTACAAAGGTTCCAATGTCGGCTTCGGGCACAATCGACTGGGCAGATGACGAGGGTGGCTTGCCGAGTATTGATGGCCTTCACGCAAAGTTCGGTACCTCTGGTTCGGTCACGCCGATTGTCGAGTCCGCAGAAGAGTCCCAGAAAATTGCTACGCCAGTGAATGGCGTTCACGCCAATGGTGCAATTGTACAGGAGGAAGATGACGGCTTCACGCAGGCCCGTGGCGGTCGAGGTAGGGGTCGGGGCGGGTACCGTGGTGAACGGGGCGGATTCCGAGGTTCTAGAGGTGATCGAGGCGGGTTCCGTGGAAGCGACCGAGGCTTCCGAGGTGGTTCTCGAGGTGGCGAAAGAGGTGAAAGAGGCGAAAGGGGCGAAAGAGGCGAAAGAGGCGAAAGGGGTGGTGGGTTTTTTTAACTACTTTGTCCAAAAATCTCCTGATATCCGACTTTAGGTTACAGGGGAAGAGGTGAATGGCGGGGGGATGGAGAACGCGGTGGGAGAGGGAGGGGTCGTGGGCGGGGTATGTGACGTCTTTAGGCTGCCTTGGTTGATCTGATTGCCAACAATTTACCAGGGTTTCATGATGGCCGCGGTGTTGGTCCTATCGCAGCATGAAAGGGGCGGCAACTCAAAAAGTGTTTGCATTTAGAAACAAGCATTCACACCTCGCTTCATTTTTGGACTCCTTTTGTGCAGGTCGTGCTGTTGGTTGATGTACTGAATTGGTAAATAACTTCACTGATTTTTATACGACAATTGATACCCTCACTGCACTGCACGTGTGCAAGGTGCATATGCCATTGGGTGCACAGGGTTTACAATCCCTGATTCCCACCCGGTGTAGACACTTGCACAGGATCTAACCGGAACTAAATAAGACGCTATGATCACGTGTTCAAGCATTATTTCCTACAAGCAGCATCGTGGATCCATCCACTTAAACTGTTGCCCCCCTTGGATATAGGCGCAATATTCGCCTAATCTGCAATTCATGACAAACACACAGTCGGGTCAAGACTTAGAAAACGAGCCACCTACTAAAAGGGCGACACTATTATCTTTTAATCCACAGGTTTCTTCGTATTTTATTGCAGGGGGTGTGGCCGGTGCTGCGTCTCGGACAGTGGTTAGTCCTCTTGAGCGGCTAAAGATAATACAGTTAGTATTCATTTAATGGGATTTTCTATACCTCGAAAGCGCTTTCTGAATGTGTCATTAAACATTTAGACAGGTACAACCACGAACATCAGACTCGCAATACAAAGGGGTGTGGCGAAGTCTTGGCCGAATTTGGAAGGAGGAAGGGTTTAAGGGTTACATGAGAGGAAACGGAATCAATTGCTTGAGAATTGTGCCTTATAGTGCTGTTCAGTTTACAACATATGAACAGTTGAAAAAGGTGCGCTCACTCTGTTGTGTGTCCCCTATAGGCTTTTAAGATCAATATTTAGTGGTTCACGAGACATGGTTCGAAGGAACTCGATACCCCGAAGAGACTGGCCAGCGGGGCCTTGGCTGGCATTACATCGGTTTGTACGTTTCCTTTTACTTCTGTCCACCGCGTCAAGCTCACTATACATTCGTAGGCTCGACATACCCACTAGATCTCGTTCGCTCTCGACTTTCTATCGCGACTGCATCCATTCCTCTGTCCACCCAGTCCAAACCACCTCCGGCGACTTCCATCCTCACTAGAACACTGTCCTCTGCATACCACACGTCTTCTTCCGTGACATCCCACAAGCCATCTGATCTTACGATGTGGGGTATGACACTCAAAGTCATGCGCGAAGAGGGAGGTATTCGAGGATTGTATCGTGGGCTAATAACAACCGCCTTTGGTGTTGCTCCATATGTTGGGATTAATTTCGCAGCGTATGAATTTCTGAGAGGTGTCATAACTCCCCCTGGAAAGAGTTCGGTAGCCAGGAAGCTCAGCTGCGGGGCTTTGGCAGGTAAGGTTTATTTTCTTGTGGGATTATTGGTCGGATCTTTAGTTTTTCTCTAGGTTCGATATCACAGACATTAACATACCCTTTCGATGTTCTTCGACGGAAGATGCAGGTGACAGGCATGGCAACTGGACCACTAGAACAAGAATACTCCGGTGCACTAGACGCCCTCCGAAGCATACTCCGTAACGAAGGTATACCGGGACTCTACCGGGGTATTTGGCCCAACCTGCGTACGTTACAGTTTGAGTAGGATACGGCAGATCAACTGACTACCTGCTTGATAGTCAAGGTTGCTCCGAGCATTGCCACATCATTCTTTACATACGAGCTTGTTAAGGACTTTCTAGTTCCAACATGATGACTCCAATATCGTATCATGATCCGAATAGAGCTAGAGGAACTGATATATATATGCACCATATTTACAAGCTAAGATATGAATTCGAAAGAAAGAAAAAAAGAAAAGAAAAAAAAAAAAAAAAGATATCGGAGATCAATTGTATTGAGGTTCTTGCCGCAACCACTAGCACCGTTGACCGGTTCGCAAATTCTGAAGCAAGTTTCAAATGATTCGCAAGCTTCAGTCTTACTCATAAATTGGTATCGTCGTTGGTGAGTTTGACGGAGCGCACCATTGCATTATCGTGGCCGAACTCTTGCGACAACGCTTAGCCAATTTACACCGTAAACTCAGTTGCTAAATATTTGATTTTTTATAGATACCGTAATTGCTGACTCTACACTATCTATCCAACAATTCATATCTACGAGGACGACTGTGCGCCAGAACATGGAACGAGAACACGCCCCCACAGGCTGGGGTCACATCAGTACCTCGTCACGATCATCAGCCTCGCCGTCATCCTCGTTTACCTCGTCCGCAGCCTCTTCTATGCTTGCTGCTGCCCCGCCCTCTAACTCTAGCCAGTCTGATATCTACCCTTCGGATCATTCGGTTTCGATACCTCCTGTACCCAAGAACACTGTACATTCGGTTTTTCCCACTCCCCGTACCTCCTCCCTAGCTACTTCCATGGGTCAAAATCACAGTCGTGCTAATCCTGTACCATCCGTACCACCGTCTCCTTCGACCTCAAAGGGAGTTGCAACGACCACCACCGGAAGCAGGCTTAAGCGTGTCTTCGCCGGCCGTCGAAAGGACGTACCTTTACCCCCAATACCCCATGTCAAAGCAGAGGACAATGGATCCTCGGTACCTCCTCCTCTAATTCGGGCGGCCACGACTCCTTCCTTGCCACCGACTCTTCCGACCCGCAATCCGCTGGGCGCTAAATTACATGTCTTTGGCAAGAAACAACCAAAGACGCCCGTCTTATCATCGGTCCCACCGCCTACACCCCCCAAACCAATTGAACTGAAAATGTCAGCGAAATCTACAGCTGACACTAAGCAGTTACATTTGGACCACCGAGGCTCGATCATCCCAGTTAGTCCAAGTGTAGCGGACGCTTTGGAATTCATGACCAAGATTGAGGAGCAGAAGGATCAAGAACGTATTGGTGCGCAGCAAAAGGAGGAAGAAATTGAGAAGGGAAAGACAGATCAGGAGGTCATAGAATCGAAACGAAGGAGCGATTCTACAATGACCCTCAGGCAAGGCATTCGTGCTTCGCGGCCCGTGTCTATGGCAGAATCGTTGCAGTCCACCCATACGGTTGTCCCCGCAAACAAACGACTCAGTGCGCTCATTACAGATGCTGAGTTTATTATGCCTGAAGAGAGTGATGCCATGGTAAATTCGCACAAGGGCTCCCCGTCGTCTTCTATCAGGTCGAGGAAACGTCGCTCCATGTCATTAACCATCAGTTCCACCTTGTATCCGATAACTAAGGTGCCGACGCCTCCCGCGAGTTCATCAGCAACTGCATTGTCTGGCTCTTCACTAGAGACGAAAAGGATGATGGACAAGGTTCCTGTGGCTACATCCTTATCTCAAGACTCACCTACACTGAGTAGGGCCGCTGCAAACGGCATTATTGCACCATTGAACGGAGGGGACCACCCTAGTGGTAACAATATCCGAGGTCGTCTCGCTGCGTGGACTGCAGCGAGTACTGCATTTCCACCCTCTCCCCATCGTGATCATCCTCTGCCAGCACTTCCCCATCGTCCACCAATGTCGTTCAGTGGTGGCCAACCGCCTTCATTACGGCAAACAGCTATAAGCATCACCAATGGGTTCGCACCTGCCGCCGGCCTCGCCAAGCGTGCAGTCGAGAAAATGGGTCGCGCATGGGGTGGCATGAATTCCGGTTCTAGCAACTCAGGTCATTCATCGTCGTCTGAGACAGCACCCTCCTCACATTCCACAGGATCGATGACTAGTCTTGAAGTGAGCCGCACGGATTCAAATCAGTCAAGCCATGGACTCTCGGCTTCTAATCTTGGCCATCTTGGCAAAGGTCCGCCGCGAAGAACACCAAATGCACCGTCTGGGGCTTGGAGTGTCATATCTTCTGTCACTTCGTCTTCGGTTTCAGATTCGGATCTATTTTCGACTTCTTTTGGACCTTCGTTGGGTAAATGTTTACGAGGGCCAATACGCATGGTGGCTGGGGTTGGAGGTATGGTATTTGGCAAGGATCTCAGGACATGTACGAAGGATACAGCTATACATGTCAGACGGCCCCTTCCTGACATTTATGCTGAGGAAAGCGGCGAACAGACTGCTCGACCGTACATTGACAACAATAGAAGTCAGATGCGTGACGAGCTGAAAATTAAAGTGCTGGAGAAGCGAATGCTACCCGCGATTGTAGTGAGGTGTGCACAACACCTATTGATCTGGGGGATGCAGGAGGAAGGGTTATTTCGGTGAGTCACATGGACAAATGTTCGTTCGACATAATGTTTGACGATTGTCTTTCAGCGTCAGTGGTCGTCCAGCTCATGTGGCAAAACTGAGGACTGAGTTTGATACCGGTCAGTCAATACTCTGTCAAAGGTCACTTTACTATCTAACAAGCTTCACAGGATCGGATTACGACATGTCAGAGTGTAATCCGGGTGATCTGGACCCCCACGCTGTTTCTTCTGTTTTCAAAGCTTATCTTCGTGAATGTAAGCACATACTCATCCACTGTGCGTTGATGAGTTAACAACGGCCAATCTTAGTGCCAGAACCAATCTTAACTCATGCTCTTCTTCCTTACTTCGATGCTGCTATTGCTGCGGAAAGTTCCATCACGAACATCCAGGAAACTTCGCAATTTACTCGAGGTGTGAGGGGCCCGCCTCCACCATCGGGTCCCCTTGGTAGTGGTCCATCAATACGGAAACCTCCCTCGCTATCTACGCTTGCTATACCGAGTTCCGCCAACATGCGACCTCCATCTCAATCACTGCTTAATGCCATCAGAACGCTAATCGCTCAGCTTCCACGAGAGAACCGCGACCTCACACGTACTGTAGTTGAGCTAATATCAGCCACCGCAAAACAGAGTAAGGAGACCAAAATGCCGCTCAGCAATTTACTCCTAGTCTTTTGTCCCAGTCTCAACATGAACCCCCCACTGCTACGAGTGTTGTGTGAAGGCGAAGGCATCTGGCGTGACTTTCCTGAGGAAGTATTTATACCGGATGTGTTGGACATCAAGCGACCTATCTCTGTTCTTGACATCACCAGTCCCAGTACAATGCCTCCAGATGTTACAGTAACAACTTCCAGAGATGTCCTTGTGACGGAGGAACTGGCTACTATGGAGAACCAAGACGCTGATGACGTCGTGGACGGTGAGGGTCTTCACTTCGCAGAAGACTCTTCCTTGGTTGTGACCGACGCTCTGGCAAGAGAGGCACAAGGTGTGGGCAGCATCATTCGTTCTCGGCCAGTAGGCGCGACGTGGGAGTCTGTGCCAAGCGTATACCTGGATAGTGAGAACATTACCGAAGAACCATCATCTCATGGCTCTCTAGAGCTTGCCATTCACGCAACCGACTCAACGAGTACTTCAGGACGCAATTCTCCCGAAACAGCATCTCTGGAGGACGATGCTTCGTACGTCTCAACATCGGAGGGCACTTCGCTGAGGCCGAGGATGTCTCGTTTGGACCCACCTCAGCTCTCATCGTCGGCCGAATCGTTGGCCACACCGTCCACCTCATCCGAAAACCCTTCATTTTCCGATATTCATATGGTCAATGACCCTTACAGTAAGCCGGAAACAGCTGCGCAGCTTCTTCCGCCTGAGATCGCCGAGCCAACTAATCTTCCCCTACCTTCTACGACCCGCCGGCCTAGACTCAGCGCTTCCATACAATTCCCAGGCAGTGGAAGTTCTCCTCCAACACCTGCTTCTCGTCGAAAATCTATACCGTACTTGTCCCTCCCCAATTTCCATACCCTGTCGGAATCGGACCATTCTTCACCCACTCGGGCCCGCAGGCTTAAGAAGCCCTCATTACATATTCTCTTTTCTAAATCCTCAGCATCACCCCTCACATCTGCATCTGTATCTTCTCCATTCATCCAACCTGCTTCTGATTCATCCATATCAACACCTTTATCTGCAATCACGGCACCACAGTCCGCCACAAGCTCGTTACCTCCAGTTATCGATATGCCAATTGAGCCATATGCGCTACAGGTCGGATTAGGCATCGATGATGAGAACAAGGATCGAGCAGCCGACAACGACCTCGAAACAGGCTCGAATAGTGAGATGTCGCAAGTCATTGCTGATGGTGATGGGGCAACTTCATCCATGCCCTACATGGCTGCTGACCAGACACCCATTGCCGACGTCTACAGTACACCATCGAGCTCGTTGCATTCCCTTGGCTCGACTCTGACCACACAACCACTACGAGTCACCAAACTCAAGAGCTCCGTCGGCTCTACAACATCCTTAAATCACTTGGGAGTGCTTCTGACTGAGGGAGGTGATTCGGAAGAGGATGACTGGAGTCGTAGCGTCCTGCTAGCTGCTGACGTGGCTGACACAGGTTCAAGCGGTTAAATAACATATACGCTTTTTTTATGAGTATCGGACGGTGGTATACCCGTTGTTAACATATTTCATAGCGCACTTAACATTTGTCTTTGCACCAATTATATTATTATTTTTGGACGGTAAAAAAATGATGTCATTACAAGTATTTAAACTCGAAAAGAAGTTGAAATCCCCATTTTCACCTTTTTCTCCCGTCCAAATTTTCATGGCTAGCGACGCTCTTAAAAAAGTTCAGGGTAAACTGTTCAGAGGACATCCTCAGTCTCCTCAAGACGACACAAGAGATCAGCCAAATCTCACCATCGACATCCCCAGATCGTCCATCAGTACCCCCACGCCACCACCAAAACTTCCTAAAGGTTACGACACTCCACTTAAATCGGGCAGGCCAATCGTTACCAAATCATACCGTGAAAGACTCGCTCAGCGTCTAGCTGGCGATTATCACGGTGTTGAGAAGTATCGTCTCCTGCAGGACGAGAAGAGAGATCGCCACTGGAAACGGTGGGGGCCTTATCTCAGCGACAGGCAATGGGTGAGTTCGCGTCGTAGATTGACATATCCCAGCTCACGATACATCTAGGCTACTGTCCGCGAGGATTACTCTAGTAATGGTGATGCCTGGAACCATTTTCCCCATGAACACGCTCGCTCCCGCGCATATAGGTGGGGAGAAGATGGGATTGCAGGTATCTCAGATAACCACCAGCGTGTCTGCTTCGGTCTTTCCCTTTGGAATGGTCAAGATCCTATTCTTAAAGAACGTCTCTTTGGCGTCACAGGCCACCAGGGAAATCACGGCGAGGACGTCAAAGAGCTGTACTACTATCTAGACTCTACTCCAACTCATTCCTACATGAAGTTTCTCTACAAGTACCCCCAAAAGAGGTACCCCTATGAGGAACTTGTTACAGAGAATGTGAACAGGAGTCGTGACGTCTCTGAGTACGAGATCCTGGATACTGGTATATTTGACGAGGATCGTTACTGGGATGTCTTCGTAGAGGTCACTCACGTCTTAGATCTATCCTTTTCGTTCCCTTACTTGTAATTTTTCATTCAGTACGCCAAAGACGAAGACGACCCCGATAATCTTTACGTCCGCATCACTTCCTACAACCGGGGTCCAGACCCCGCTACTCTGCATGTCATCCCTCAATTCTGGTTCCCTAATACTTGGTCGTGGCCCGTGGTGAAACCGCCAACGCCTATCCTCTCTGCTTCCGTGAAAGGTGATACCAGTTGTATCACCGTTAAACATCACACTCTGGGCAAAACCAACCTATACTGTCTTCCCTCACCACCTTCCGTAGGTCCCACAGGGGACGTCAAACCTGGCTCCGATGTTGTCGAGCCCGAGCTTCTCTTTACCGAAAACAACACGAATTTCAGTAGACTTTACGGCGGGCAGAACGAATCCTTATATGTCAAAGATGCCTTTCATGATCATATCATCCCTTCTCATCGCCCTCTCTTTGACACAGAAGAGTCTGGATTCTTTTCACCTAAAATTCGCACTCGGGCTGGCTCATTCACCATAGAGGACGATAACGAGGAAATAGAGCAAGGCCCGACCACACCCTTTCCCCCGACCTCCGCATATGTCAACCCGAATAAAACTGGAACTAAATCTGCCGCACATTACGTATTTTCGGACGTGCCGGGAAATGGTGGATGCGCCGTTGTGCGTCTAAAACTAACGCCTCTCATCCCTGCGAAAGATCGGAGCATAGAAGATGAGGGATTGTTTGACGACGCAGTGGAAGCACGTCGTCAGGAGGCGGACGAATTTTACAACTCTCTCGTGTTTGGACCAATCAGTGACGATCTGAAACAGATTATGAGACAAGCCTTAGGAGGGATGTTGTGGACCAAGCAGTATTACAAGTTCATCCAAAAGGAATGGATTGATGGTGACCCAGGACAGCCGCCTCCACCTCCGGAACGCAAATTTGTCAGAAACAAAGTATGGTTTTGTGATTTAGACAAATGACATGGAGCTGACGATCTCATGTTGATAGGAATGGCGTCATATGCATATCGCGGACATTTTGTCGATGCCTGATAAGAAAGTTGTCTTTAGCTTTTCACCTCGGGTTTTATTGAATATTTCATTTAGGTGGGAGTACCCGTTCTTTGCAGCATGGGACACAGCGTTCCATTGTATACCGCTTGCTGTTGTTGATCCCGCCTTTGCGAAAAGACAGCTTGACTTGCTCACTAGGGAATGGTACATGAAACCCGATGGTCAAATCCCGGCTTACGAGTGGAATTTCAGTGATGTTAATCCGCCTGTGCATGCTTGGTATGTGCTCAGATACTTTTGTGGTATTAGAAATTCATTGGATTACTTCTTATATAGGGCTACTTTCAGAGTATTCAAGATCGAGCGAAAGTTGACCGGCAGAGAAGACGTGGACTTCTTAGAGCGTGTATTCCAAAAGTTGCTCCTTAACTTTACTTGGTCAGGCTCTTAAGGGCTGCAGACTACGAAATGGAGGACTTCATACATTTTTTTTAGGTGGGTAAACCGCAAGGACCAAGGCGGAAACAATATCTTCGAGGGTGGTTTCCTTGGTCTTGATAACATCGGCGCTTTTAATAGATCAGAGCCACTACCCACCGGAGGTTCCTTACGTCAGGCCGATGGAACAGCTTGGATGGCATTCTATTGCCTGAACATGTGAGTGTCGCAAATATCAGTAGAGACATGAATTTGAGGCTTGGATAGGTTGAACATGGCTCTCGAGTTGGCGAAACACAATACTGTGTACGAAGATATTGCGTCTAAGTTCTTTGAGGTGAGACCGTGGATGAAATAAACCTCCGCCTCATCTGATAACGCCTCGACCAGCATTTTATTTTCATCGCGGAAGCCATGACGTACAAAGAAGGGGAAACCGAACTCAGTCTTTGGAATGAGCAGGACGGGATGTATTACGATGCAATCCAATTTGGACCTGGAAATTCAATGCAGCTACCTGTGCGCAGTCTCGTAGGCTTGATACCACTCTATGCTACGCTCGTGCTGGAACCCGCTGTTATCAATCGGTTCCCAGGGTTCAAGAAGCGGATGGAGTGGTTCCTCGACAATCGCCCTGGAGTTTCCGCTCGCAATATGGCAAATATGAAGGGTATACCCAGTTTGTAAACATTATTTTGCAAATTTCCGCTGAATGCTTTTCGTGCAGTCGGCGGCAAGGAGGAACGCCGATTGTTGGCCTTAGCAAGCAAGGAACGCCTCGTCAAAATACTGGAAAAGATGTTAGATGAAGATGAGTTCTTGAGCGAATACGGTATCAGATCGTGCGTCCAGATTGGTTTCCTCGCCGATATATATATAACCAACAAAAGCTAGTTTATCCAAGCTACATAAAGAACATCCTTGGGGAATAGACGTTCATGGTCAACGCTACGAGGTTGGCTACTGGCCAGGGGATTCTCGTTCTGGAATGTTTGGAGGGAATTCGAACTGGAGAGGACCAATATGTGAAGCGTTTCGCTCCGCATTCATTGGCGCAAGCCCCACTCACCACGATACAAAAAAATAACAGGGCTCGCTGTCAATTTCCTGTTGATCGAAAGTCTTCAACGATTTTATCAGTACTACGGCGACGATCTTCAAGTAAGCAAAATTCGCTTGATATTTTGGTATGGTTCCAACCGGTACCATATACTTCCAGGTGGAATGTCCAACTGGAAGCGGCGATTATATGAACCTCGTAGGCGTCGCGGAGGAAATTCAACACCGAATTATCCATATTTTTAGTAGGGACATGGAAGGCCGAAGAGCCACCAACGGTGATAATCCAAAGTTGGATCGAGATCCTCATTTTCGGGATTATATCTGGTTCTACGAGGTGGATGATCCAGCTCACAAACAGCACTCTAGCATTTACTGACAGGTAATCTGCTGTAGTTTTTCCACGCTGACAACGGTCGTGGACTCGGTGCATCACATCAGACTGGCTGGTGTGTCAATCTTCGGATCAAGGTTACATACACTTCTCTGAAACAAGTGTCTAGGTCTGGCCTTGTTGCGTTTCATATCCTCCAAAGTGGCGTCAGCTGTCGTCTGCCGAAGACACCAAAAAGTGAATCAAGCCATTATTTTTTTCTGTTTCATAGGATTGACAGTGTGTCATCTAGCGCCCCGGAGTCTCGTCCACCATTACTTTGATGTGAGCTACTACTGTTATTCCGCTTCATTATGCCGTCTAAAGAAATAATTAGGAAACTATAGACTCTCAGTCGGAATTTGGTGATGAGGCTCACTCGGCTTTCAGCGCTACGAGTGCGTTCCTGGGTGACCTTTCTCCCGAGGCTTTGTGAGGTGTAGGAACTTTAGAACACGTGAAAGCAACAGCATAGAGAATTATTATATATATTACGACCTCAATAATATTAATGTATCCTCAATTTGAGCCTGAAGCTTAATTTCAGAAATGTGTTGGAGAAAATCTTATAACAACTCTAGCGAAGTTAATTGACAGAGGCCACTATGGCAGAAATCCGGGGGGAAACACTAATAACAAGTTAGATACTGGAGAAGGAGCGAAGGAATATATAGATTAATTCCTCTTCAGGCCAGGAAGGAAACGGAGACGTCAGAATATCAACGACAGGGAGGACTGATCCTGGATATGCCAGTTATATACAAGGAGCCCCAAAGAACGAAACGAATGTGTTGACCATGAGTGTCCCGAGGAAAAAAAAGTAAGATCTGATGTGCAAAGAAAATGCGACGAAACCAAACTCGTGACTTAGGAGATAATCAAATGCGAGCAGAGTCGTTATATGATGCATAAGAGACAAGGAGATAAAGGGGTCGATCGAGATGCGGTGTTATGTCACGAACAGGATGACTTGCCCCCCAGGCCGGTAGTGTTCAAAAGCCATTTGCACGTCTTCCGTTGATCCTAGCGACACCATATCGCCATCTTCGTCCCGGTATTTAACACGTAAAGGCCCATCGTCTCTACGTGGTCCGCACAACCGTATCTTTCGACCAACCTTCTCCACAAGCTCATTATACTCCGTAGATCGGGGCACCTGTATGACAAATATGTCCTCATGGAAGTGCACCTTGACTTTCACTGGTGGGTTGAGGTGTAGGCGTGTACCGCCGTTGAGAATATTATCAAAGTTTTGTGAACGTGAGGGTCGGATCCCGATACCACCCAGCGATGACTCCGAGGAACCAAAGGGTGTGATGGGTGACGAGCTATTCGGGGAGTAATCCGAGCTTTCGCCAGTCGACTGACTCGAGCCACTTCCCCGTTTGTTGCCCGCCGTGCCCGACTGGTTTGGCCATGGCGACGGAGCTGGTAAAGGTGGAGCAGGTCCGGTCTTTCCCATGTAAGCACTCGGCTGACTGACACTGCGCGACCGATTCCCAGCTGGTAGACCATTGGAATGCAGTAAGGGGCCAGGTGTCCTACTACGTGGGTCTCCGTTATCATATACAGACTTCAGCTTCGTTGAGCTGAATTGACTGCGGAGCGGCCTAACTCCAGTCCCAAAGCTGGGGTCCGAAGTGTGACTAGATGCACTCATCGAATGAGGGGTTGTAGACCGAATGGCAGAACCTGGCTGACCGCTCAGTGCAGATGTTGGAGGTGGGGGGAGTCCATTGGTTCTCCACTGGGCCATGACATGACCATTCATGTCCTCTGTCTGCGCTCGAGGTCGATCGTAGCCAGGAATGGCATCGCGTTCTGGCGGCATACTGAGCGCATTGCTCCTACGAGAACCCACCGGTGTCCCCCGACCTGATGAGCCGTAGTTGCTCGTTGGTGGATAATCCTCAAATTCGTCATCATCCGGCTCGAAGTCGAATCCGTCGTGAGGGGGGTAGCCTTGTGGCCCACTGCCGTACAAACCGTTTTGTGACACCATTGTGACCTGTTCATCACTGCTATGTGGACTAATCCGGTGATTGTGGCGACCGTTCGATGAATTACCAACGAGGTAGACATCCGAAGTCACAGTGGTTTTATCATAGGAATAGGCTGACATTTGCCTTGCCGAAATCGCAGAGTGTGTGGTATTCTGCACTTGCTGGATAAGTCTGGATGAACCGCGCTCTGATGCTCGTCGTTGGGCAACCTCTGTGATGAGTCGGTTAATTTGTGTTTCCCACTGTTTGAGTTGTTCTTCCGTCCGGCAACGCAGAGTGAAGAACTCGAAGTCGTCGTCTCCTCTCCACCAAACCGCAAGGGCATAGTGACTAGGGATGGACGAAGCTAAGCGACGTGCTTAGAAGCATTCAAAGTAAAAACATTTTTTGACTCCACGTACCTGTAGAATTCCTGGGCGAAACTGGTACCGCTTTGGTGACATTGTTTAAGAAGATACGACCCTTCAACAAGAGTGGTGTATTTTTCTTTTTTGTCTGGCTTGCGCCTCCGGGTGACGATAAATTGGCGCCAACCTGTTTCTTTAGGATCGAATTGGTCTTCCCTGCCTTTCGGCCGCTGTGTGGGGGCTGGGGAAGAGCCTCTTTACAACATAGAATGATTTTTTCAAAGAGGAATACATGGTATTCCCGGTCGACCTCGGATTTGGTTACGACGAAGATGTCATCAAGCAAGAGTTCGCCAAAGTTTGATAGGTGATGACCTTTCCAGTCTTCAATACGACCCACCAAACTTTTGACAGTTAATTCGTTCTCAGTACGACGCTCGGCTTCATTGATCTTGGTTAAGATTCGCTTCGCCGCTGCCGAACCTGCCTTGAGTTCCTCGTAATGCGGATAATCGGTGGGGGATGAGGCTTTAATGAGCGACTAAGTTCATTATCAGATGTCGAAAGGATAACAGAATTTTTGAAAATATGCCCACATCAAGTAGTAAAGGATATTTGCAGATTCGTTGAATTGGCTTGATTAGGAAAGCAGGCAATTCAGATTTGGCATTAATCAGGTGGTTAAGGCTCTATTGACATATGTTTGGTTAGCGGTCGTCAGGTTGATCAACTGACGCTAACCATAAGATGTTGTTCGATGGACAACATAAGTTCTGCTGCAGTAGTGTAATTGGCGCAGTAAGGTTCATAGACAACAAATTCCTCTTCCTATTGTTCCGGATACAGATGTGTGTGAAGTTGTGAACACCAGCGAGGGAGAATAAGAACAAAGGCCAACAAATCACAATGGGAGTACCGCATTGAGCAAAGCATAGGCTGTAAAATGACAAGCTGAACTTACGTTTTCTATGAAATGGAGACCCCAGCGCTGATCTTTCCAGGGTAGTTCCGCGGTGCTCTCCAGGCGAATGAGGAACTTGCGTTGGAAGTTTAGGAGCTTGTTGAGATTAGGGAATAGGTAATGGATGGTATCCTGATTGATGGTTTTGCTTTGGGCCAGAGCATTGGAATATTTCTATCACAAAGTCAATAAGCAATCAGTGGTTGAAAAGACTAAGAGAGCTAACCTGCATGGTTTCAAGATCTTGAACGAATTTTCGTTCAGTCTCGACCATCTCGCGAATGACATTATTGCGTGCGGACTCCTGTGCGCTAGCGGGTGCAGAAGTAGAAGGTTCATCTGATTCTAGTGGAACTTCGAATGCGGATTCCGGGAGACGATCGACGATTGTAGTGACAGTGTTGATAACCTGGCGTCCCGAAGGATGAGGCAGTGCAACAATAAAATTAGGGGTTAAGGACGGACCTTGACCAAGCCATCGGTCGAATTACGATCCCACAGGTCTGTGACTGTGAAAGGTTCGCAATCTGCAACTTGTCTTATTTGCATAGCAAAGAGAGCGATGGCATGCTTCTTTCCACGCTCATTGGAGGTATCAAAGTCGTCAGGGTTTGTGTCGATGGTGGTAATTTTATTGACCGATTCGAGAAGATTGAAAATGAAGCAGAGAGGGATACCGAGGGAAAAAAGATCCCACAGTTGAGTGACCGGGTCTGTTGACTGGCGTGAGTCCGGGTGTGTGGAGAGAGCAAAGAAAGGAGGGAAGTTGCGAATGCGCATAAGGCGAGATCGTAGAGAGGAGCATTGCTGATAAAGAGAAGTTGACCGAGAAGCGGGGTTGTTAAGAAGGGTGTTGTTAGCGACTGGGGCGTCCATTTGAATTCCTGCGCTTGATACTATAGACTTTTTTCTAGTTGGTACTGATGACATGAGAAAGAGAAGTTGTCGGTGATGGGCACGACGTCGAAAGGGTTGTCGTGGTCGTGAGGAACGATGAGGAACGGCAGTATTAAGGTAGTAACACAGATAATCGACTAATTCAAAGTCCGACAGTTGATGCCACAAATAAATCAAAATAACCGCGTATCTTGAGATTGATAAGCTAAATATATTTTAAACTCAGTCAATCATAATTTTAAATCTCAGTTTAAATTTACCTAGGACTCCGAGTCTCCCGTGTCCACTTGCAACAAGACCCAATGGCACCAGTTCGCAACTCTTCCCGTCGCAATAATCATGTCGTTCCTACAAATACAGAAAATATTAATACTGATTCCGAGCTGTTCTTGGAACCCATCATGGGAACTCCACTACAAATTTACATCGAAAAGGATGTAGCCGATAGAGAACTACTCGTCGATATCGTCGCAGTGAGTCGCGTCGAGGCAACAAGCTCTTCACCGATAACACCATTCATAGAAACATGGAGGTGTCATATCCCCAGGCTACAGCGGAGTACCCTACATCCTCGGTCAGTACCCTTCATGGTTGCGCCCGGCTCTACCTTACTTTACTATAGTCGATCCACATAAGGATTCTGGCCAGAATCTTTATCGCCAGTACGCAGGGAAAAGGGGGAAAATCGTGCTTGATGCTCGCTGGGTTCATGAGTGTGTTAAAGCTGGCGCTTTGCAGACTTTCCAAAGCAACTTTGCCGGCTGTAAAGTCGACGGGTCCGAAGTGTACGTCCACTCATGCTCACCTCACTCCTGCCGACTTACCTTTCTCTCAGTGTGGGCCCTCCTGAAACTCTCCCTCCGGAGCCCTCACCTAGAAGACAGCCTCGTGCGCCAAACGTGGATTTGGACCCACATCAACTCCAATCCTCCCATACGTTGCACCCACATCCACAACCCATGGAAACAACTGTTCCTCCTGTGGATCCGCTTGTTCACCCTCCAAATCCTTTTCCATATCCGGTCTATGCCATTCCCCCCCGCGGCATGCATCCCGCTACCGCCGCGCCACCCCAAACATGGCAGGCCCCTAATGGTATTGCACCCCAGCAGACCCACTTGGCATTACCTCGCTCATCTCATTCATATCGCGAGGATGTCCCTTGGGATGGGTCCTACGACCATGCTGTCCCCTCTAGTAGCACTATAGTAGGCACCACACCTCCCACAGGTTATGATTATAGGTATAGAGATGATCAACCAGATTGGGTCGGAGGTCCAAGTGATTATTATGACCCCTCGGTAAGCACACTTCGCATCGTGGTATTGCTCCCCACTTGAACGTTTCGTGTAGCAATACGATCAACCGTATAGCCAGCCAACGCCTTATATAGAGGATTCTACTGCAGGTCCTTCAACTCTTCCTGCTGATGTGCCCGAGAAAACTCGCGGCCGCAAACGTAGTCGGGCCCAGGTGAATTCGTTTCGTAGTTTCCCCCGGCCTTTTCACTCACTTGGTATTCAGGCTACCCCAGCTGCACCAGCGTCGGCACTGGTTATAAACAAACGGCATCCACCAGCCCGGTCCCCCACACCACCGACCCGTGTAATAAAGAGTACCTACGGCGGGAACTTGTTTACTTCGGATGATGTTATGTATCTTAAAAAGTACATTGATTACTGTCAAGAACAGGGCTTAGTCCTCAGGTTGGTCAGAGCCACTGCACCACATTTCCCTTCACCCTCATGTTCCGTTTGCATAGTTTGCGTGAGATATGCGAAAGGATTGCCGTCAAGGTGAGAATTGTTTTTTTATCTTTATCAGGCACATACTGAGTATCCTTTCAGGCGCCACACCATACGTACGTACGGTGAGATGCTGTCATCAACAATCTAACATGCCGTCTATCAGTTTTTATTCGTGGCGCCGATACTGCAATAAACATCAAATTCGCTTAGGTGGTTACACCATGAACACTGATCATTCCCCTTCTGAACAAGTGAATGAACCGGAGCCTGATGATGAAGAACTACGCGCGAGGCCCCGTGCAGGAACTATAGCAGCAGCCCGTCAACTAGTACAAGCCGAAGGGGTTCAAATTCGAACTCGTTCTCCAACTCCACCAAAAGCTCTTTTCAGAAGTACCACAGGCAAAGGGGTAGCCTTTACGGATGAAGATATTGCATTCTTAGTGAGATTTATGGAGTATCGAAAGTTCGCGTGATTTTTTTTGTCCGATCATTTTATCCTCATAAACCTCCTTAGATCTCATGGTCGACTTGATATGGTTTCGTTCTGGAAAGATGTTGCAATAAAGGTTCGAAACGCTTTTATCGTTGAACTCTGTCTAACAAATTCCTCAGGCACCTCACCATTCCCGGGCTTCTTGGATGAAATTCTGGCGTAGACACAAGCATGAGCTTAATCGTGCGGACACAGACGACCCTCTTCCTCAGCCTCCAGAAAAGAAAATGCGGTACGGCCGCGACGATGACATACTGCTTGCCAAGTTCTTTTTTGATAAACCCGAAGGGACATCTGATAAGATCTTTCAGGCTTTTGGACGATTGGTGACTTGACTTTTGTCATTGTTTTCTTTTAGGCTTGCTAAAACTTTCGACAGCATCCACATCATCCCTGGAAAGGGTGGCAAGAACATCATCGAATTCACAAGACCAAGATTGATCATTTTATCCAACAGCTTGCAAAAGGGGAGACCATTGATGCGACCGAGCAGGGTGAAGAATAGGCATAGCTCGGTCTTTAGCGTTCTGTCTGGATGGTTCCTTGTTGCTTATCACAGACGTGTGTACACAACCATGGAATTCAAGAGGAGAAACATTTGAAGGGACTGCATGCGACCGAGCTTCACATAGAATCGCAAATTAGATCGTCCGTCCCACGAGCGCGAGACATTCCTTTGTCCTCCCACACTCGTGGAGTCGACGTGGACACACCTTCCTCCACACCTATGGAAGTTTAAGCCATGTCTCTGAGGAAGGCTTCGTCCAACGTAAAATCTAAACCCGCAAGGGGAACTTAGCAGATTTCAACTTTGTATGGGAAGGTGTTCATCATAGTGGAGTACTTCGCGTGCGCACACACGCATGACAGACCGGTCTGAATCACTTGCTGGCGAGTGTCACTGGCAGAAAGCTAGAAATCTCCGCGCATTCCACAGTCTGCATGTATCTCGAGTGGCCGTCAATATTCTGACGGAGAAATATTCTTTAGAGCGAACTTGTAAAAGGCTTGGCAACGTTTCCTTTCTTACAACTCCGTCGATATGAGCACTACGACTAACTCGGGCAGAACATTGGAATTCCTAACGACAGAGCAAATCGATCAGGTTCGTACGATACCAGCCACCGAATAATATTGAGACTAGTGGCGTCGTCTACAGTTTTATCTCAATGGGCGAGTCCCACCGATATTCGACACTTAGCTATTAGCTGAGATTTACCTCAGATATATACGGGTGCCAGCCTTCCTATCACAGGAAGAGACTGACGCGCTCCTGTTACGCTCTAAAGAACTACTGGATGACTTTAGCTTAGAAGATCACCCCCTCGTATGCACACTGACTCTATTATTGCTGACGCCCCACCTCACATTCGCCACGGTGAAGACTAAGTTTACGACTGGCGAGAAAAACCATGTCGGAGATGAATACTTCTTGACTTCCGGCGACAAGATGTCCGTTTGTTTTTGCACTCCTGAGATTACTAATGGGATCCTCTTTCCAGCCGATATTTTTTAGAGGAAGATGCAGTTGATGCGCATGGAAATCTGACACGGGCGAAACAAAAAGCAGTTAACAAGATAGGACATGGTCAGTAACCTCTTGGAGCCACCTTCGAGTTTCGTTTGACGTGATCTGTCTCGTTGTTTCTAGCATTGCACGAGTTGGACCCAGTATTTCGTAAGGCGACTTTGGAGAATGAGAACGTACGGGCCCTCGTTCGTGACTTGCGATTCCATCGTGACCCAGTGGGTATGTGAGCACTTTGGTGCTTCCGCCCCCGGCCGCCTAACGCACACTATTAGCTCTCCAGTCGATGGTGATAACGAAGCAATCTCATATCGGTGGTGCAGGTTGGCATCAAAATCATGCACCATAGCTTTATTTCTAATTCGAGTTCATCGTAAACAGTTCCCTCACATAATGATTCGTGCGTCGTAATTGCTGGCATGTCCACATAGTGACAGTTGCTAATCTTCCTGTTTCACATCGAAGGACGTTCCTAGTGAGCTCATAATCTCAGAACTTCACTTCGTAGACCCTTAAATGACCAAACGTCAAAGTATACTTCACCCCCGACCGCCCTTGGCTTTTGGTTCGCCCTTGAGAATTGCACTCCTGAGAATGGTGCACTATCATTCATCCCAGGTTCCCATCTCACCACTCCCATCGCCCAGCGCTTTGTGCGTCTGCCAAGCGGCGGTACAGGTTTTGAAAAGCTTGTCTCACCTGAGGTGGAGAGGCAAGTTGAACAGGACTCGAAGGCACAGGGAAAATTCATCATGGAAACGTGTGCGCCAGGTATGTTTTATCTATCTGGAAGTGTTTGCCTTTTATCTACTCTCAAACCAGGCGACCTCGTCCTAATTCATGGCAGTGTCCTTCATAAATCTGAGCGCAATTGCAGCGCCCACACTCGTTTTGCCTATACCTTTCACATGATTGACTCCTCTCCCCATGCTGTATACGACGAGAAGAACTGGCTACAGCCCACTCCTGCCATGCCGTTTCCTCGCGTCCTTAATAAACCTCTTACAACAACCACTTCACCTTGCATTTAACGAGTTTTGATTCACTGTCGGAAACTCGATTGTATTATCTGATGTTCTTACAATAGTCTATTTTAATCGTGTACCTCCAGTATCTGGTCAATGTCAAATTCGTCGTTTTCATCTTCGTTGTGTTTTCTCGGACTCTTTTCCGCCTCAGCGTCTTTTCCCTCTGTCCTTACCGCATCTTTAGGTTGTAGAACCGGTTTGTCGTTGTCGTCGACACGGTTGTGGGTATCTTCATGATACATTAGGGGTTCCGCCAATCGCACTATCCCTTTGTCTTGATTTAATTTCGCATCGTCACCGGATACAGGAACACCGGACGTGAACGATTCGGTCAAGGAGCTGACTGTTGTTACAGCCATGTCAAGGACAGTTTCAACCCGCCTCTTCAATGACTCATTAGAACTTTTTACCGTCTGTAAGATACATGTCAACTCAAAACAGTGGAATTATTCGAGGGAACGTACCATAGATACGAGACTTATACGAGCATCTGCTTCATCAAGTCGAACAAGCAGCGACGGTTCAGTGTTATCTTCACTGTGGTCCGACTGGCCGATTTCTTCAGGCATGTGCAATTCAACCTCTCCGAAATGTGCTTCAAGGAACATAGCTAGCCTTTGTATTCGAACTACGTCAGAGAATTCGCTATGTGAAGCTGCATGTGGGTGTGGGTGTGAATGCAAGTGGGGTTGTGTTGTCACTGTTAGGAGTTTACGAATCAGTTGTTTTCTAGATGGAAGTCGAAGACATTCGTACGTTTAACGGAAGCGGGGCTTTTATCGATGCCAGTGATGAGAGCGACTGTCGAGTCTGCGATCATGTCATTATTGGCACTAGAATCCCATTCAAGCATTAATTCGTGCTCTTGGGTGTGTTTGACATCAACAGCGGCCATTACCTCCAAAATCAAAATCATGATGTCAGTGCCCTCGTGAGTGATGGGATAGGCTCCCAACGTACCCTCATAGTAGGTATCCCATCCTTATCCAATCCCTCCTCGACACTTCCAAACATACCTTCAAGATGCCAACGAACGAGGTCCCAACGTACGCCTAAAACAATTTTTTGCCTCTGTGTGACAGTACACGTAGACAAACCTGCGAAGTCTCTCAAGTCGTGGGGGTCTAGGAGCGTGTACGAATAGTCTTTAGCTACTAGCAATCCGGACAAAACGTCGTTGGCTTGTGGGGGTTTGTCCGCAAGTATTCCGATGGCCTGAACGAAGGAAACAAGTCTTGTAAGATTTCACTAGGGGTGACGAGACAGTAGGCATTCACCTTGGCCACACGCTCTCCCCTGAAAGAGAGATTCAAAGTCTCAAGATTTCGCGGGGTGTGAATCTTTACATCCTCGTCCCTGTCTTTATATCGAGATGTCATTGCTGCACGCAAACGGCCCATGGCCGTTTGTTCTCCATGGACAAGTACCTGGCATCACATAGCATCATTAGGCACGGAAAGAAACTAAAGTAAATATGCACGCACAACATGCTGAGCTTTGACCAGCTCAATAAACTCCGAGTTTTGAGAGTAGTCCACATGCGCACTGAACGAAATGTAGTCGACTGAAATTTTGCGAGGAATTGTGACGCCCTTCATCGACTGAAAGTCTTCTGGCTCAGTCATGATGTCCTAAAATATTTAGAAAGCATGAGCTCAGCTGTAAAAGCAACATATTTCGAGGATGGAGAGGGGTGAAGAATGAGGATCAAATTTGCTCAAGCTGAAGGAACATGTCCATTGTTTCATGGTATGTACAAGAGGAATGAAGCGCAGTACATAACCAACTCCAAAAATGAGCGAACCGCTTGCCACTCACCCTGGCCAAAGTTCCTTCGACCGAGTAGCCAGTTATGATGAGACCGTTGCGAGAGTCGGGTGCCCAAAGCTCAAACAGTTCTCGACTTGGCCCTGATTGCATAAATCCTGGGCTGGCAAGAACAACACAAGGAGGCCCCTCTGCAATCTTTTTTTCCCAACCACGGGGTTGTGGTAGATTCGATATATGCCTGACAAATGCTTAGTTATTACTGACATGCCCCATCAAACGGACTCACTTGAATACAAATGGGTTATCACGTTTGGCAAATCTTGAGCGGATATTAGAATTCATCGTGTGTATGTAGGTTTGATACACAGCCATGCATTTTCGAGCAAGGCTCGAAGCGTAATAGATCGGAACATTATGCAGGTCCGGATGTTGTTTCCAGTACTCGTCCAAAATCAGTAAAAGTTCTTGAGCTCGACCGAGAGCAAATGAAGGCAGTAGCACATGACCACCTCGACGGATTATTGAATGAACTAGAGTTGTGAATCGTAGTTCCTTTTCCTCTCTGCACTCCAGACTTTGCACACCATAGGTACTTTCCACAATTAAGACATCTGGTCTGACGGGAGGCACTTCCGCCTTCACGAGGTGTCGGTCCTCTTCTCTGGAGTAGTCGCCTGTATACAGAATCCTGAGACCCGCAATGTCGATTAAAAACATACAGGCTCCGAGGACATGTCCTGCGTGATAAGGAGTGAAAGACACGCCGGGACACGGGGTGATAAGCTGGTGGGCAGAGATTGGGATAATGGAAGCTAAAGACATTGACATTTCTAACGGCGAGAATAGCGCATCTGAAGACGAAGAACTACGTGATAGTCAAAAGATATAAACAATATCATTTGGAAAGGACAAGAACCTCATCCGCACAAAATCTTGCATCATGAACTTGTGGACCGCTTTGGTCGGATGTGTCATATATACTTTACCTTTCCCGTCCCTGAAGTTGGTCTAAACAGAGCATAATTTAGAATCTATTCACAAGAAGTTAGGTTCAGGTATACCTTTTCCATGATGTAGGTCAATGCAGCCGCATGGTCAAGATGAAAACTGATAATATCTTGGTAAGTCGTGTATGATTCCAGCCTACGAACTCACTGTGTAACCAAAATAGCGTCGACGGTGCTCCAGTCCAGTTCATCCACGAACGGCAGAGACGCCATGCCGCTGTAGGCTGGATGAACTCCCGCATCGCAGACTATAGTTCGTCCTCTGTATTGCAAGACGCAGCAAGAACGGCCGACTTCTTGACCAGCGCCTAGCAGGGTGACACTCAGAGTTGGGGTGTCAGACATGAAAAGTTTGGCTTACGTCATCAGTACCAAGTTGCACAGAAAGAAACGCAAAGGCCTAAGGAGCAATAAAATTTTCAGATTAAAGCTGTATTGGATAGCCAAGTTCACTCGGTCTATACGCTGAAAATATATATCCACTTATGTGCTGTTCAAGACACTTTTTTCGAAGGTACCAACGTTCCACCGCCAGACGGTTACACGCTCCAATTAAAGTTTTCAAGTCTAGGACCATATATATATTCACGGTAACAAGTTTCAAGCTATTTAAGACACATACACAATTACAAAAGTCAAGGCTAATATGAGAGCAAGTCGAAACCACGCAGGGCAATGGGTATATCTAACGGTCAGTAGCCCCCGACGAAAGGGTAACAACAATGAGAATGCACACTAATATACAACTATACTTTGGAGTACTTTTCTTAATTCATATCTTCCCAAGTTGGCCGTGGGGCACCGATAGACAGTTTGCCCATCTGCTTACGCTGACGCAAATTTTTAACTTCGGTGTTGATCAGATCACGTAGTCGTTCCAAGTCAAGGCTTCGCTCTGCGCGGGATCCCATGAGGATATTTCGCCAAATCCCCCCGGCAGCAACAGAGTTGTCGATTCCCAGCTGCATAGGACGGTGCAAACGCACCATCTTCTGCATAAGGTGATCCGGGCTGGGATAAATTGCGTTGGGCCATGCGACACGAATAGCAAACCACCATCCGAGAGGCTAATATTCGGGTTATTATCAGGGAAATTCGGCCATACTTTTGAGACTTACCCGTCCATCGGGCAGCGTGCGTTCCGGGTATGAGTCGTAAGTGGTCAAAGCACCGTCCGGGAGCGAGAAGCTAAAGTAATATGTTGAAGTTAAATCCCTTTTTAACAAGTTGACAACTGGGTGCATACCGATGGACAACCCAATGGTTCTCATCTGTCCGGTGTTTCGCGAGTACAACCAACAGCCGTGGCATCCCTTCTAGCCCGAAAGGATTCCACAAGTCTCTGAGCATGCCACATGCATCCCCATGCCGGCCATTGAACACAGCGTTGCTGATCGCGTCAGCCACATTAGGCGGGACAAACAATCGATCAACGACGCCTTGGGGGTTGTCCGTCATCCTCGCTCTCACATAACGTTTGTATGTTTGCGTAGACCAAATGCTCAACGCAACTTCATCAACTTGATGCCCACGAGTCGTGCTATTCAATGCAGCGTCTAGCTCGCTCATTGGCCAAATAATAGCCCAATTGAGAAGACGTTGATGTATTCGTTGCCAAGGTGGTAGGGGCTGAGCTTCTGTGCTATAATCACCGGCGTGCCACATCTGTGGTGTAGCAACTAAATCTCGTCGGCCCTCCTGAGGAATAGGTGGAAGAGGAGGCGAAGGTGGTCGACGGTCGGTATACGCGCCACCATTCGAATCTGGGATGGTAGGAAGACCTGAAGCAGTCGGTCTTGGACCCTCCTCGTAGTCCTGATCATCATCTCTCGCGACCTCCCAAGTTCGATGCGAGAACTGAGACTGACTCCCTTGAGGTTTCTGCCTCAGTTTGTAAAGTTCTTCCTCCAAAAATTGTTGGCCAGGTGAATCATCCCGGTTCTCAGCTGTCAAGTCGCTCATAGGCCCATGCGTGCGGGTTCCGCCGTCCGTATATGGACCCCGGTTAGGGAACCCACCGCGATCTGGACTTTCCTCATCTTCGCCATCCTCGAGCTCCTCCTCTTCCTGATCACTGTGATGAAACCCGTCGGGGTTAGATTCGACAACGATTTCGGTCTCTGGGGGCTGGAACATTGACTCCGCTAAAGTCCCGGTGGGTTGGGTATGGATGTTCACCGTTTGTGTCATAGGGCTGTGGGCATAGCCGTCGGCTTCACTAGGGCGGTAGTCATTGGCAATATATCTAGAACCTTCGGACCGAGATATCCTTAGACCCTCGATTTTGGGGCCCAGACCGTCGATATGCTGTTGCATGCGATTCATACCTTGAAGTATATCTTTTGCCCATCCGGGTGGCTCCTGCTATGGAAAAAGGTTAGCGCATGGTCCATTGCGGGTAGAAACACAAGTCGCACTTCAGTAGGAGGTGTGTAACCTGGTTGGAGATGAACGCTAGGGTCATGGTCATGATATGACTTCCTATATTGCTTAATAGACTGTTCGACGTGCTATTCAGCTTTATAGCATATAAAAAGGCGAGCCAAAATACCTCGGAGTCATATTTCATACCCAACTTCTTCACCCTCTGTCGCACAGCTTTTCTCAGTGCTCTCTTTACAACGTCATGAGCATTCGGATTATTTTCTTGATGCAACAAAATACACAGTTCCATATCATGAAAATGAGAGTTGGCAACCTCTGGCTCTAATGCAGAAGCGGCGTAATATGACGTCCTAGGCGTTCGAGCCAAGGTGTCATGCACAATTTGCTGCTCTTCCTGGTCCAATTGGTCAGGAGAATGAGGTCGCGAGGGGGTAGGTGTTACGTCTCTATCGCGAGGCGACTGTGACTGTACGCTACCGTCAGGTTGTCGTGAAGCCGATTGTTGAATGGTAGATAGAGATGGCTGCTTCGAGGGGGAAAAGGCAGAAGGCTGCTTTCCATTAGGAGGGGGAGATACCATCGCTCGCCCACGAACGGCTGCATGAAGAAGATCTTCAGTAGTTGGACCATGTCGGTATGGAGAAAAAGGTCGAGCCTGGTGGCCAGACATCACCGAACCAGGAGCCTGAGAGCGTGCTTCGAAGAAGTCAGTCAATAACTACAATGGGGGCCAAGTAAAATACGTTACCTGCGCTCGAAGGCATTTGCTTGGCTCCATTGTGGGGCGAAGCTTCTACATCTGAATGATAATTGACAGGACTCTGATTCGTGGTCCTATGTTTATGCATCTGAGAAGGGGAATCCGAGGGAGACACCGAGGGCGCTTTGGACTGTGCCCGAGGTGACAGCGGCGGTTTAGACCTGGGAGGAGAATTACTATCAAACTGAGACCCCCCCATTACGCTGTCGGGAAGTGGTGGGTATGTCGTGCCTCTGTCCGTCGCACGGCTCTTTGCAGTCACCCGTGATTGGGCCGGGGATAAAGGTCGTTCAGCCTGGCCCCCTTTTGGTGTTCTGCTCGTAGCACGCGAGGGACCTCTCGGCCCCTTAAGAACATGCTCCATTAGATATGTATGTAATATTGGCAAGGTTTTAACCGGAACACATACATCTTCTCCTGCTATAACAGAGGCGTCCATATTGGAAACTCTGGATGGTGCTTGGGAGTGATGTGCTTTGGACATTCTAGATCTTGGACTTGACGGGCTTTGGACGCCAATATTTACTGATGCCGGTGGCGGTGAAGCTACTGATTCAGGAAGGGGGACCCTAGCAGGGAAGTCTGGAGACAAACCGCCCCATGGCTATTTTTAATATTGGTAAATTTATAAAGTTGCACAGGAAACAAAACCATGCCTGATGCTCTGGGGGTGCTTTAGGGTTGTTATATTGCACCCATGCCGGCTGTATTCGCTTGAGCGGTTATGCGGGGTAAAAATGTTTGTTCGTCATACCTGCCATGTATGTGGGGTATTGAAGGCCTGGCTATCTGGAGGAAGGGGGCCAAAATTTCCAAAAGACGGCCCGGAATCAAACGACTCGTAACGAGGACCGGGTGGGTCTTGTGGGCCTGGCTCTCGCTAGCAAAAATGTTATAAAATCGCTAGCAGAGATTACAACAAAACCCACCATAGGAAGGACCGTGCCCAGTTCCGACCTCTGCCCCTCTTGCTCATCGGATTTAATATCTTCATCATCATCCGCATGGCCAATATTATGAACAACCCCATTCCGATTGCCACCGTAGCTGGCCTCAGATGCAGCTAATACTTCAAGCTGCTGGGCACCATTCACGCTTCCTTTTGGTGTCGGTGCATAGACCTTGGGCCCGGAGTCCCAAACGTTGGACTTATTTGATCTAGGGGATTTTGGGGACTTGCCCCGACGATCGGAAATCATGGAAGGGGGAGGTGATACATTGGCCGAATCTCTATTCAAACCCTCCAGATACTGTAAAACTGAATGCAATATGAGCATCGTTGAAAAGAAGTCGGGATTATCAAAGAAGTCACCTTTCTCGCTAGCAGCTGTTGGTTTTGAGAAATTAATTGCGTCAACTTTACAACATATCGAAATGAGTTACCTGGAGTGCTCGAACGCAACAAAATGGGTTTCAAGACTTCATTCGGGTCCGACATTAAGTAGAATTGTGGTTCTTTGGGTATACCAGAACCGGGGTCAAGGTATAAGAGTTGCCGTACTAGATCGCTCAAAGCCTCGAGGACTCGGTGCGGACTCAAGTTGTACACGATCCATTTTAGGAAACCCTCCAGATCAACATTGCACAAAGAAGCACAAGCACGTGCAAAATAATTACAAACAAATATCGTGACGTGACCTTCGCGTCTTACCGTGACACGCTTAATGGCAGACATTATCACAAACGCTGCCCATGGTCCTGGTCGCACATGTCTGGCATTTTCAAGAGATGGCTCGTATGTCGCATTTTAATTTTTGTTTTTTTGTCTCAATATCTCTAACATTTGTATAGTTATGCTTACACAGGTGGAGCTGATTGCATCGTTCGGATTTGGAAAACGGACCAGGGATCTGACCATGAACCTGCCGTCGCGGACCAGGCTGACGGCGCCGTTAATACCGTGTCTGCCGGGGTTAGTACCGTCCACGGTTCGACATAAGACGCGTCACTGAGTCTCATACAGAACGATTGTTGGTTATCAGGAAGCGAGGATGCTGAAGTAAGACGTTATTCTAAACACATATCTGAATTCGTTGGTCTCGTGACGAATAGCACTGGCGTTTCGGTGCAATGTGTTGCTGTGGATCCCAAGGGCAGCAGAGTCGTTGTTACTTCTGAGTGCGTCGTAACCGTCTGATTGATGTCTAGAACTCATATTGAACCCACTCAGTGACCTACAAGTGCTAGTTATTGACCTGGAGGATGTTTCAAAAAAATATGTATTGACCGGACACGACAGAGGCGCTCGAAGAGCAACGTGGCATCCCTCTGGAGCATTGCTCGTATGTGTACTGCATCACATTTCCGAAGTACCTCATTTTTTTACACCAGACAACTTGCGGCCCTGATGGGAAAATAATCGTTTGGAATGCCTCTGGGGACGAACCAAAAATCGAGAAGACCATCGAAGGCGTGATTCCAGCCGTAATTGATAATTCGTAATCATCATTCACCTTACTTTACGTGTATCTATTCTGAACCTCTTTGCAGAGTGCCTGATTTTGTACACGATTGCTCGGCTGTTTGGCATCCTTCCGGAAAACATTTCTATGTTGCGTCACTCACTCACGGTCAGAACAATTATTTATACTGTCAAATCTAATTGACAATCCCATACTATTTCAGAAATTGTAACTATTTCTAAGGAGACATGGTCTGAATTGTCTACTTTTTCTGATGATTCAGTTTCGGGTGTCATCACGAGCCTCGCCGTCTCTATCAATGGCATATACCTTGCATCCGCTTCCAAATCTGAAATATTTATCTGGTCAACTCAGACACGTCGTCTTCTCTACCGGTGGGTTATAGTCCCTGGAGTTCCTACGATTATCTAATATCGTTCTAGGCAACCCGGCACTCCCGACGCCGTTGTTACGCAGCTCGCCTTTTCACCTACCCAGAATCTTCTTGCGTGGACGGACACAGATGGCGCTTTGACTCGGTGGCGACAACCCATACCCAGCTCCCTCCCGGATCCTGTCAAATCATTATCTGCAAGCTCAATAACTGCACCCCTCAACCGGAAACCATCGCCAGTCCATCTGTTTGGTAATGACGGTGTCCAGACTACAGTAAACGATGACGGTGTTGGCATTAGTATGGATATAGATGACGATTGGATTATCGATGATATCGGTGGGATGCCCGATGAACATAAAGACGGGAAGAATAGTTTTATCAAGGAGATGGGTGAATCCTTTAATTATTGATATTCTCGTCAAAGGCTTGATGGTTTGGACAGTGAGCATTACGAAAGCGCAGCCCCCGTTCCAGCCAGGGTCATCACCGATGGAAAATAAGAGACGGTTCCTTGGTATGCGAACAATTGCACAATTGGCTTTTGTACTGAATCTATTTTTCTTTCAGCATACAACATGATCGGGGTGATAGAAATTACAGATCAAGATACTCACCATATTGTAAACATTGAATTTCATGACCAGTCAGCGCGGACGGGTTATCACTTTACTGATCACTTCAAGTATGACCTTGGGTACCTCGGTGTGTACGATTACGGCCAAACGGAACATAGATAACATAGTTCTTTGTAGGAGAACGCGGTGCTCTATTTGCGTGCCAGCCTGAAAATGATCATCCAGCACAAGTTACGTACAAACCATATGGGTCATGGACGTCTCAAGGTGAATGGACTTATCACCTTAAACGGGAAGGCTTGAAAATTCTGGGCATTGCCTCTGGCGGGGTGCCCCCTGGGCGGTCCCTCCGACGTCTGGATACCGAGGATATACAAGGTTTTGGGAATATCGTAGTCGCTACTAGCGAGGGGGATTTAACTTTCCTAAGTGGAACAGGCCGCGAGAGAAGAATAATGGGTCTCGGAGCAGAATATGTGTCCATGGTGGCCGGACCAGAGTGGGTGTTTGTGGTGCACCGGGCGGGGTCTACGACGATCGACGGTTTGCTCTTTATAATACGTTTTGGAACGGATTGACTGAATATTTGTGCTCAGGTTCTCAAAATCTCTCTTTTACACTGTTCAATTATGAAGATTTCAGTATACGTCAATCGGGCATCCTCCCTATTATGAAGGGCCACATTTTGAAGTGGATTGGCATCTCGGAAGAAGGCGTGAGTCGTAATTTAACTCCGGAAGTGAACTCTCGCTAAAACTTCACCAGGCCCCTGCCATTTATGATACGTCCGGATGGCTTCACGTCCTCACAAAGTTCAGAGTTCCCATGGGAGCTACATGGGCTCGCGTCATGGACACTAATCTTCTTGAGCGGCGGCAGGGAAAAGACGAGTCATATTGGCCTGTCGGGGTCAGTGGAAGTACATTTATGTGCCTCATTCTCAAAGTACCCTTTTCTAATTTGTCTGTACTATATCTCCAATAACTTATCGCATTGCCTACAGGGAAGACAAGAGCACCCGAGCTTTCCAAGACCTCTTATTCAAGAGCTGCCAATGCGCATGCCGTTCCGTCGTGACCACGACGAAATAACAGCGGAAGAAAAGTGCGACCTTATCGGATTCCTGATATCACCCCTTTGACATAGGACTCTACAGTGTCGAACGAGAAACGCTTTTGGTCGAGATGCTTCGTGACGCTCTTGACGAAGAGCTTACAACACAAGAAATCATGACCAGAGAACTGGCGATGGACAAGGAATTCATTAAATTGATTCTAATCGCTTGCAAGGGAGACAACATTCCACGAGCCATCGAATTAACAAAACTTTTGCATTACGTGCCATCCTTCGACAAGGCAATCCAGGTGGCAGAGTTCTATCACCTCGTTGGTCTGAGGGAGAAGATCGAGATCCTCAAGATGGACAGGGAAAAGAATGAGGACAGATTGGTAGTTGCACGAGACAAGCGGAAAGCATGGGCAAAGCCTGATCCCCCCGTGCGACGATTCCCAAAAACGCCTCCTGCTGCTCCCGCAATTTCAAACCCCTTAGGGGATTTCAGCAAGCCTCGTCCTATATACAGAGCAGGATTTACCCGTGCTACTCCTCGTTATTCGCCAACTCGATTTACCTCGGCGGCTGCATCAACATCTGCAAATACAAATACAAATGTCTCTTACGAGTTGCCAGCAAGTCCTTCTACCACTCCTGAGGGCAAGAGGAAAAGGACTGATGCTGAAACTTCGGGGCTCAATGATTCGAAGCGACGTGTACTCGAAGAGTCGGACATGACCTCAACACCGGCCAAACTAGTTGCAAGCAAGTATCTAGTAGACTTCGGTTATGTCGTATGCTAACCGACGTGCTATAGAGTCCAATCCGTTTGCAAGGAAGCCGGGTCGACAAAATCCGTCCACCCGAAAACCTGATCTAAAGAACGTCCAGAAGAGCGAAAGCTTTTTCGACAAAGTGGACGCGGTTGAATCTGATGCTGACAGGGGGAAACGTATGTCTAAATCTACCGTGAATTTTCCTTTACGCCAAACATCATGCTCTAGGTTTCCTAGGGGGTAAAGACAAGGGTAAGGAGAAAGAGAAGAAAGATGGCACCCGCCAAACAACACTCTTTGGTCTGCCACCATGCCCACCAAATGAAAAGAAACCCCGCAATAGAAAGATTGGTGTCGAAAGTAACCCAGAACGCGTGCTCAACACGATCCCTATATCGGCAGAGAACTTAGAGGCGTCACATCATACACAGGCAGACGTGGATACGTCATCACAAACGCTGATCGAGACTCGGCCCGTTGAACTGCAAGAAACCTTGCAAACCCAACTAAATGTTGAGCAGCAGCGTAATTTTGATCAAGAGGTGAGTACTGGTGAGTAGCGAGACGCAATGAACGAGACTGCAAAGTTGATATTTTCTGTAGGAGGCAAGTCTCCCAATAGAGTGGCCACCATCACCATAAGATATGACTAGTGAAGATATTACGGTGGATCCCATGAGCTAGGTTAAGGGCGCTCGCTATGCATGTACCTATAAAAGTACCTTATAGGGCGTTAAGCTGAGACCATTATATTAGATTCATGCTATATATATATTCTAATAAACTACCCCAGTCTCTCGTCCTGCGTAAATGAGTCTGTAATCAACAATTCCTGTAACTCCCTATCGTTAGCTTACTCCGTGACCACGTCAAGAAAGCGCATACCTCTGGCGCAAATGGCCATTCGTCGAAAGCTTTGAGGAGGATTGCCCATTCTCGAATTTCCAATTTTCGAACTGGCGTCCTGATGTTGACCCGTTCAGAATCTGGTAGATCGTAATCGGCAATTTGTTTTAATAAGACTTCAGAACCCGGTGCAAGATGGCTGGAGAAGCGGTTCACGTTAAAATGGATGTCAAGGGACCGAATCAATATCGTACCCAATTGCGGACTTTAACGGTGTTGATTTGAGAACGAATAGACGACGGAGACAATAGTCCCATTTATCTAGCATGCCTTTGCCAATGACCTAAAAAACTGGACTTCAGAGATCATGACTTTGAGGTTAGGATGGAAGCCAAACCTGCTGCTCGTGCGGTATGATATGAACAGCTTGACACGGCATTCCAGCACGCCGGGACTCTGGTTTATTTTCCCAGCCTGGAGTTTTAATGAGTGTGGGATGGAAGTGGTCATCGTAGGGTTGGAGAAGATGTGACGGAAGAGAAAGCCGGACATGGGAGACGGCTTCTGCGATTACACTGAGTTTGCATCGGGTCAAGCTGGCACCAGCGGCTGATATTCTCTAGGTTTCTAGCATAAATGCAAAACCGGAAAGTGAATTACGGACGTACTTGCCAGACCCAGTCACTTAGAATGAAGCTCAGAGGCACACGCCCGTACTTGAATAGCCATGACTGGTCGGGAATACTGCGAAAAAGCTGTGCCACAAGCTGCTCGCCCATGATACTTTGCTGTAGGTGAGATATGAACTGTAGTTGTGGATGTACTGTGGTCGAGCAATACACGGTGAAAACGAATTTCAGCTACAATCAGGCTTGACTTACCACCACCTTCCCACGGGATAGTTTGAATGTCATCCAGCAGACCCAAATCCTCAATGGCGTGGTAGGTACTCCAGTCAAAGCCTCCCATAGGTAAGACTTGAATACGAGGGTCAACAGCTTCCAGCGGCTAAACACACGTGAACGAAGAATCTACTTTCCTTTAGCATAAGTCTCACCCGTAAGTATTCGAGATACGGTTCGTGATTTTCCAAGACGATCAACTTCCGTATTCGACTTTTTGGTAACTGAAGTAGGGCTCGCGTGAGAGCGCCCGGACCTTTGATCATTAAGTAAATCCTGTTTAGTCCTATTCAAATTGCGCTAAAGCGAGCATACCTGGGAACGCCTCTATTATAATTTTATCCTGCGAACCTTTGGGAACAAATGAATCTGCAATAGCAGCAGCCGAGCGGGGGTTCCGGATGGAGACGCGATCACGAATATCCGTATACTTGGTTACAAAATGAGTGCGCCATTCTGATATTGGGGGTAGATCAACTTTGGACATTGAAGTTGTCGGTAATATTTCTACGCCTCCATTCTGGCCACTGGTACCTCGCTTCTCGTTCGGCGGAAATCGCTCAGCGAGTGGAAGTGTAACTACCTGCGATGTTTTCCCTGGATTACAGCGCCGAGAAGTGGTAGCAAAGCATCGAACAAGCGGCGGACTCAGCATGACAATGAGAGTTCACGTGAACGATTACTTATTTACTTTCTACGCTACACGTGGGTTACAAGGCAGCTTTGGAATTCGCAACACTAATAGCGAAAAGGTTGCTGCGAGGTGCAGTGTGAACCACATTTTTCTTCATCCCAACTTCATCATCTCGCTCTGCTTTTTGTTTCGGTGTCTCGTCTTTCCATCGCCAGTCACCAAAAGGCCCAGTCCCAAATTCCTCTCTAACATTGGATGCGAGCAACACAATAGTTGACATCCACTCTGGAAGTACGTGAAAGAGGTAAAATGCAGCTTTCTCGATGGGAGTGTTAAGCGATCCTGGTAAAAGGGAAGTAATAGAGCCAGTGCGGTGATACATGACAGATAGTCGGTAGATGCATGTTATTGCCTGTCACAGATAATAATGTTGACGAAGAAAGAAGGGCGGGGAGAAGGTTTGACGGCTTACCAAGAGGAATGTATGGACACAGATAATAGAGGCACCACGCTTGTTGACGCGAGGCAATCTATGCGCTAATATAACAGCACAGCTGACCATGACAACGAGAAGGAGCCCCAGGGCGGCGCTCACATGTCTGCGGAAGATATTAGACAAATTATGGCAAAGGATAAAAGTCAAACCTGAGAATCATAACGACGTCAGCCGTCCTCTCAGATTCCATCCCGGCAGTATACAGTGCCCCCGCAACCAAACCTGAGCATAAACCCAGGATATACACCAACGTTGCGCCATCGGCATACCTCCGAAACCAAAACCGCAAACGCGGCTGGTCGACGTAGACTGCAGATTGACTAGGTTCCGATATCAGGGCTGGACGCCTCAAATCGTGCGACCCGTAGGTGGCATTGACTAAAAGACAGCGCAACAAGTAAACGACGTCTTGTGCCATCGTCACAAAACCGATGCCAAAGGTTATTTGCATGTAAACCTGTACTTTTGAGTGCCAGTGATCTAAATCATCATCGTGAACTTGTTCCACCCTTAGGATGAAAATTACGGTCCTAAACAGACTCATCAGCGAGTGACTGATAGGCATAAATTCAGCTCACCTCTCGATCGAAAAGAAAAATGATCCTAAGATTAAAATGTTGCGAGAACGCCTGTTCAACAGCCGGTATGCAAATACGGGTAAGAGTAGACTGTAGAGAACAGCGAAAAGTATTGAGGGCACATAGTCTCCCGCGAGAGACACGCCACCAACAGGGGAAGGGAAAGTCATGATTATTGGTCTTGTCAGACCAGTATCCAGGGTCGAATCCCGTACGAAATCACGGGAAATTGTCTGACCGAATAGCAGAGACTAACATCAAATATCCTCGTAAGAATCAGACCTCTATAACAAGCTAATGTCTTCCGCTCGACCGGCATCAGCGCCAAGTCTAAGCGCAATAATCTGTGTACTCAGACTCGAGAACCCGTTCCCAATAAACATATCAGCTCTCCTAGCAAGTTCTACATCAACAGCAACGGCCCAATCCCCTTCTCCCCACAGAATAGGGAGTAAGCCGGAATGAGTCACTACCTTCATAGGACCATTAGCCCAACCCTGAGCACGCGCCCGTTTGGGACTTTTCAAGGCCAACTGTAGTCGGTATTGCTGGGCATACACGAGAGGGTGATCCCATGCTCCGTCATGCAATACGTGTAGAGAACGCAAGTGGGGTCGCGCTCGTGCATGTAAATCAACTACATCTAAAATTCGTGACAGTGAGGGGTAACAGTGCTCGAGTATTGATGTCTTGTTCTTAGAGTCGAAGGCAGGAGGAAAGATCGATTCACTGAGAGACGGTAGCGTGGCCCACGTCGTAAAACCGGTGTGCGATTGGGCAAGGGTACGGCAATGATCTTCGAAGTCGCCTATGCAGTCACGTTAGTGACTATCCCGGGCCGAGATACTGGTATTGCATTGTACTCACCGCGTCGAAGATGTAGAGCCATGTATGGTTCTCCGACATTAGTATGAGGATTGGGACGTAAGCTAAGCTTGGAATAAGCCCGATCAACGATCCTAAGCACCGGGTCAGCCCACACAAAGTGATTGGCTAGGTAGATCTGGAAACTTGGCCAAATAGGATGTATGGCCGAAGATGAGAGATAGCTGAATGACCGTCAACTGTTCAGCTTCCGTTATTCGACACGATTGTACACCTTACTTCCAGTTGAGAATCCAATCATCGACCACAACGCATTTGTTTATACCGTTTAAAACCTCTTGGGCGTGACTCCACAAGTCGGCTTGCGACATCATGCCATTGTTGCCAGTGAGGGTCACATGTGTTGTTTCGCTCGGTGAGCAAGCGTCATTGAAGACAGCGGCACTTATTGTCCTCTGCGTAGCGCCAAACAAAAAGGCCGACAACGGTACAAGGGAATGTTCCCCACGAGGACGCCAAACCAGAGGTTGGTAGGCGTAGGTCCGTGAACTAAGTAACGCTAAGTGGTGGAAAAGAAGGATCTCTTGTACCTGTGTGTTGGATTTAGTCTCCACTGACAATCACAACGGCTAGCTCCAACCTACCTGATTGTTAAACCCTGCACCTTGTAGTTGCCTGAACAATACGTATTTGGTATTCTTGCTGGCATCTTGGATGAATTTCTGCGACTGCGACCTTTCCAACTCGTCCAGTGCGCTGTACAGCACATATGATGGGCGAGACCTGAGGTAAATGTAGGTGGCCACAAAGCAAACGAGGACGAATGCCGCCAAGGCAATACGTACAACACGCCAGCGTCCCAATCGCCCAAGTTTAAGGTTCCACTGGCAGTGATAAGATCGCATCAGAAATGCAGAATTACGGATTTTCGGCGCATAGACTTTGAGTACAGTAGTAGATACCGAAACCAATAACGAAAGTAGAATCTAAGCGTGATCTGGTAACACTCCTTCATGACCATCCACACTCGGAAGAGTTCCCATCGGCATAGCATCAGCCTTTCCAGCGTCCAAGGTATCGTCAGACAACTCCCCCAGTCCTTGTCCGGGGTCTGTTCCGAAGAGTAAGAGACCACGACGCCTCAAAAGAAAAAGTAGAACATTGAAAAGGCCGCTAAGGCGAAATAAACTTTCAGAAAAGTAGACCGCTCCATTCGGAACTGTCTTTCCAGCAAATCCTCTCCAACGTACAACAGACAACGGAATAACCACGAAAGTATATGTGATAGGGTAACTGCACAGAAACATACGGTCAATAATGCACCTTGCACGTATATTGAGGTGATAACCCACGCAATGAGTTTTAAGGAATGACGCCTACGCTCTGAAGTCTCGGGGGAGTCATTGGATCGATGGACCGAACATTTCCACCACTTGTCTTGATTTACTGTGATGTTCCCCGTACTCCAAAAGAATAAGAGCACGTAGAAAACAAGGGAGAGTCCAAGTGTCAGCCAAAACCACAAATATTCGGCTGTTCTTAATAGGTAAGTCTAGCTTCGACCAGACGATCAAAGAAAATGAAAACCTGTGATCTTCTCCGGCATATAGTTGGGGCCAATCCAACACCAATACTATGAACAAATAAATGAACACGCTGGAAAAAAGAAGAATTAAACAAACTGTGGGAGTCATGTAATGTTTGCCGTGCAGAACACCCAGGGCAATTGAAGTGTAGAGAATGGCGAATAACCAAACGATCCCCATTATAATCGATGCAACGAGAAGCGACTTGACACCTTTCCGCCACCAGACAGTGCTGAAAGTATGGACTGCAATTACCTAAAATACCACGGATTGAGCCCATAGGCTGCTTGCAAGCAAGACAAGGTACGCACAAGAGTGACCAGCGCAACAGCTGGCTCTCCGATCTGCTGGATAGCACCTGCAGAATTGTAGCAAACTTGACACTAAGCCAGTGATGTGAAAACAGACCTTGAGCATTGCAATAAGGGCCCACGAAAATTACCTCGTCATGCAGCCACTTGATATTCATGACCCCACCCAGAGAATGAAACAATTCAGCTATAAACAATGATAGCTAAGAAGGGATCAGAGGCGTGAATCGAGGAACAGGAAAGTGTCCCACCATAAACAAGTCAGCAGGTACTCGAATCAAGTTTTGTTTGGTCGATGGAGTTGGTGGATATAGTGTCTTATACCAGACATTACAACATACTAATGCCAGGAGAACAGTCACGGCCGCAAGTGACAACAACGCCGCCTCTGCACCAACCTAGAAAGTCCTATAGTCACGACGCCTATAAGAAACTAATCAACGTACCGCTAGGCCGATGGAATCATGGGTAGACAGAGGCTGCTCCAAGATGACAGTCTCATTATGATAGGTCGTAGTAGCCATGTCGAGTTACTAGTACAGCTCACTTGAGCTTATAAAAAATGGGCGCTAATTTATAGTTTGCTGCGGTGTTATTAGGATGTGGATGCCCATTAATATCTAGCTTCTGTAATCTGTGGACAAGTCTTGCTAGTATTCGATCAGGGGTGGCCAGAAACCGTTACCTACAGCAATAAAAAATAGCTGCTAGAAATATTTGCCGCCATGGCTTCGTCAGTGAATATAACTGGTCATGACTTAGGCACAAAGCTATACCGTGGATGGTGCGGCAGTGGACCATACGTGAATCTGACAAGCATTTTTTCCTATTTGAGGGCGACTTGCAGTGCTTTGAGGCTGTTTTGAAACGCCCCTAGTGATGCTAATAAAGCTAGTAAATGACCATCAGACAAGCTTGACAGCCGTGAGCATCGGATGGATTGTCATTTGCTTCGGATGCTGTTGCGAGGCGCCTACAAGATATCCAATGATGATAAGACAATATAAAAAAAGAACTGTATTTGTGTAGTACCTCAGGCCTCAGTCGAGAATATGTGGCAAAAATTCTAGTACTGTACATGCAACAAAAGGAAAAATTATAGCTACCTGTCACATGTCATACTCCATCCAGACTCGGAAGTCTTCCCACTTGCGTATCGTGTTGTGCTCCATCAATCTTGTTATGCATCGCTTCGTCAGACAACTCCGAGTTGTCGCCAAAAAGTAAGAGACCGCGACGTGTCAGAATGAAGAGCAGAACATTGAAAATCCCACTGAGCTGATAGATGCTTTCGGCAAAAAAGACCCATGCAGACGGAACATGGTCTGGTTGGCCTTTGTCTTCTTGAGCAAATTCAGTGAAGCGTACAACAGACAAAGGAATAATAACAACAGAGTACGTGATAGGGTATCTGTGGAAAGGCATCTCATCAGAGGTGTACCTCGAATCA
>QLPE01001545.1:0-19804 GCA_003314125.1 Hygrophorus russula | reverse complement strand
CTATAAAACACGGAATTGCGCCTTGCCTACACCTGGTACTCGAAGTTGAGGTTTTTCTGCTGTAAGGGCGACCTTGACAGCGCTGCGAAGTTCTTTAACTGAGGTGCGAAAGTGATTCGCAGGGCTGGTGAGGGAGATCCAAAGATAAATATCTAAGGGATCTCCTCACCAGGTTGCGTATATATACTAGTCCGCTACAATGCGCTTGAGAGGACAATGGAAGTGAGGTAATATAGTATGGACAATGGGAAGTGTCGTAAAGGGGCGTAGGCAGGTGCGAAGGTACTGCGAAGTGCCCTGAGGCACTGCGAAGGGTTCCGCAGTACTCGAAAAGGCTTCGCAGCGGGGTTTCCCTGACACCGCGCAGCATGTGCGCACCCCTCCTCCGTGCTCTCCAATGTGGCCCCCCAGCGCTGACTGGCTCAGCCCACGGACCGCGGGGCTTCTGGACTTTGGCAAGGACCCCCCAGCGCCCGCGCAGTATGCCTCGGGGCGGGGGCCTGGGGAGAGGGAGTACCAGGTGCAGTTCTAGCCTATTCTTCTGCACCAACCCATGTGAAGTAAGACTTCAAGAGTTGCAGGCAAGAAAGACTTCCGGATTGACATCGAGTTCGCCGGTCAGATGGCCTCTTCACGCGCATAGAGAAGGACGCCATCTGGGTTAATGACAGTGGCAGTTCCTCCTTCGGAAAGGAATAGTAGTATCGAGAAAGACGACAAAGCAACCTGTAGAACAACCAGTGTCTGCGATTATAAGACACTGGGTTCTAGTCACAAAATTTTTTCAGATGAACATGGACGACAAATATACCTGGCTGGCCGATAGCGCGATTTCATAAGTCTGATCACGGCTTTCATGGTAATGATAAGAACGACAGGGGAGTTGTACAATTGTCTGATACAGTACAGAAATTGATTGTCTGCTATCCAAGTCGCATTTGTGGTCATCTGTAGACCCATCCGTATAATACAGCATGTGCACAGCTTTCAGTCATGGCCATCAAAGGTGGTTCAAAGTCAGTGTGGTAATGCCCGACACAGACATGGGCGTCTACATGGCAGTGCTTATCTTTCAAAGTTAATCTAGTGACTATGTTGAACCACTTAGAACAATTTTTCGACTCACTTTGGGAAAAGCTTCTCAACAAGAGAAAGAAGGTTACAGTGGACTCTAGGTACGATTTTCATCAGCAAAAAAGCCAAAAACAGGCATGGACTTGTAACTATAAAACATTGTACAAGGTCGATACCAGACTGTCCTTAGCGTAGCTTAACCATCCTAGAGCAATCAGTTTCTATTAAGTGGTAGGAAGATTTAAGCGGTCATGTAGTGCACATATTAGCACCTCAAAGACCAGTACAGTCGATAATAGAAATTTATTTCTCTTGCATGGTGAGGTACCAGACAGTTTGAGTCGCAAGTGATGTCTTGAGAGACCTTTGGCATGCATATATTTTAATACTAGACTCATCACTCATAGTAGCCAATAGTAGAACTTTCTTCATCTTCCAAGCGGTGCTACACAACAGGTAATCTACATTTATTCTCTTCACAGACCATGCACAGTGACCTAAAGATTGCTGTATCCGAGCAGTTCATACTCCTCCTCCTCACCCTCCCCGTCCTCAGCACCTAGTTCATTGCTGTCCCCTTCCTCATCACTGTCCGATTCTCTCCCTTCCTCACCGCTCTCATCAAGTTCCTCCTCACTACTCTCATTTTTACCATGACCACAACTGTTCTCGGAGTCCAAACCATCATCATCACTATCCCCACCATTGTCAATCTCCAAGTCCTTATCAATATCAGCCATGTTCTCTTCACTCATCTCAACACCAACCTCCTTGTCAATGTCTTTAATGGGTGCCAGTTGTGGCACCATGTCCAATGGATCTCGATCTCTGAGGAAGCTGTCAGATGCTTTGCGGATTGCTTTATGGCCAACTCCACCACCACGGAATCTCATAATCATGTCGCGATCCACAAACCTGCAGTAGTGGTGAAAGAATCAGTACATCTGTGGCACGAAGTATCACTAGCATGACATACATATTGATATAATAAAAGACCCAGTCTTCATCATTTTCTGAAGGCGATCGAGCGATTGAGGGTGGTAATAGAATCTTAGTACGGCCCCAAGTGTATGCTGGAATGAGATGGACAGCTCGGATGACATGTTTCGCGTCAAGGAAACCAAATGCGTCAGCAGTCAAATACTCATTTCTTTCTGCTTCGCCCTCAGCCTTTTGATTAGATATACTGATCAAGAATGGGAACTCAATGAGATCCTCATGGGCCTTGTTCCAGATTTTCACAAGGTAATTCTGGAATTTCTGGAACACCCCGAACAACTCGAAGTGTTCATAAACTTAGTAAGTGGTCGATATATGCACATAGAAACACATATATGCGCATATATGTTGTACTTATCTTATTCATAGCTCAATGGATAGGCCAACGGTGCTCGCCATGAAGACACCGGGAGCATCAAGTACGCGGCTCTCGAATATTTACTGCCAAATCCTGATGTCGAGAGCATCAATCCACCCATCACACGCATTCAAGGCAAGAGCGTCCGTGGATTCAATCACCCCACAACCGCACGACTACTATGCCCATTCCGAGACCTTGCAGAGTTTGATAAAGACCCTCAGTGAGTTTGCATTGTTGTCATGTATCAATCGCAATGACTCCGATCTGTAGGCATTACATGGATCAAGTACAAGATGGACGAATCAAAATAAAGGCAAGACTGGCGACTTTCCCCACGTTCATGTACGACAAGGACGTCGAATACGATCAAAAGGAGGCAGATAAGGGTTTGTGTCGTGGACACTTTCTACTATGTGTAAGTGATCATTCTTGTGCTACAGTAAACTGATACATCTGGTTGTAGGTCTACCGGCATATCTTCACAGGGCCTTCATCCGCAATAAGGAAATTTCGATCAGCAACTAAACGTTCAAAGGCGGATATCCACTATATGAAGGAGGTAACAGGGCGTACGATTGCCTACGCTTGCGTTCAGGCAAGTAACCTATTAATCTCATTCGACGCAATGACATTCATGATACATTTAGGCACGCGTGATGCTGGGATCGACAGAAAAATGGACTGCATTGGACGGCTCATTCAATCTAGAAACATTCTATAATCTGATCGTGAAGCTATTTGAAGATGATCCGAGCGATCCGTGGGTGGTCGATACAATTTCATTCTGGAATAAGTAAGTCCAGTTGCTACATATGATTCTTACTGATGCTTCGTGTTGCCAGGGAAGTCCCTAGCTTAACAACCCGTCGCAAAGCCGCACAGCTAGACCAAGGTTCCGGCGATACAGAAGAGGAAGAAGATATCGACATCTTTGTGCAACGACAGGCACGACGGGCTCAACATATCACGATGGAATCTGATGGGCCTGGTGAGCCCAACTCAGAGGAAACTCACGCACCAGAAAATCAAGATGGAGTGGGGATTATGGACTTGCAGGGACTTGGAGGCAACGAGGACATCTACAAGTCACAGCTTGAAGACGAAGACGAACTTGAAGACGACAATGACTCGGAAGTTCCAAGGCCTTCAAAGCGTCGTCGGATTACTGGCATGACTGAGGGTGACGAGGATGAGGACTCTGGGAACGAACCCCAACCCAGGCCAGCCAGTGCTACGGAAACTCGTGGTGGTGGTTGCGGCGCTTCAACTCATGGTAGTGGACCTGGCGTGCAAACTCGTGGTGGTGGTCGCGGTGCTGGTGTCATGGCAGGCAAAGGGAATGCTCTCAAGTCGGGGTCTACTAAACAGGTGAAGGGGTAAGACAACTTTCCAATGCTGTGAATGTTACCTGTAATATATTGTGATTGGTATGACCTCATGCATGGTCATTTATAATAATGTGTGGCCTTGTGCGAATACCGATCTAGTACGACCTACAATGTATGCGCGATAATGTATAGACTTTTATTCCTAACCCATCTTCTATTGACACTGATCTAGTAAACCATATAAGACCTCGTATCAATACTAATCTAGCAAGCCATGTGTGATCTCGTATTGATGCTAGTCTTGTCTGATCTCGCAAGCCTTGACAGCCAGGTAGGGCCATAGGACGACAAGGATTCTTTCAAAACTTTATATGGGCCACGCGTTGTGCTATGCCAGACAGCCAGTAATTTTATTACTTTTATGACCTTATATTAAATTTTACGTGCTTATATGATTTTGTATTTTTTGCTGATGCTTTGCTCTTAGATATACATCTTTTAATATGTTATACCAGCACCGATCCTGGATTCATAGGAATTGGATCCGAAATTCTTTAAAGCTCTGACTCAGTGGACAATCAATCATCCAGATACGACACTCGATGGGGTATTGAAGAACGTCTGCGATGCAATAGACAGAGGAAGAGATTTACCTGATGCTCCTTTCCCTGCCCGTAGTCTTCTCAAAGCCTTAGGCTGTCTTGTGAAGCTCGGTGCGGTATGTCATTTTTATGTGATCGATCTACAATATATTGAATCATATTTTCAGACAATATCCAGAGCCAAGGCAGACGTCGTTGAGTTTGCAAAGGAGATTATTCATTGGGTTAGTGAGATGAGATCAGCATTTGCAGGTCACAAAGGCAGCCGATTCACGTCCCAGACAAAGGAGAATCTGAAGATAATGCGGTATGCCTATTTTCGCTACATTGATGTGTATGTTCATAAGTATTTCTTATCCTCAGTACTCTGATCGACGAGATTTGTAAATGGGTGGCTGCGAGGCTGGTACAGTATATTTCTATTTGGTCACACATGTCGCACTCTGAATATGTGATCCACATTAGAACGACGGACGGTGGACACGTATTACTCACGGATTGATCATCGCACAAGAGATTGATGGATTCAAGGCTCGGATTGCTAGTGCTAGAGCACTTTTCTTGGTATGCCTGTGGTTTCCCGTTTCCTTTAATTGAGCTTAAACAATGTGTTATAGAATATCTCGATAATAAACATACCACAAGGATTAGATACCATAATCAAGGAGATCGAAAAGATTCAAGATTCGCAAAGGGCCCAACTTGTGAGTATAGCACGATCTTTGTCCGCTTCAACAATTCTGACACCACAATAGAAAGCTATCGAAGATAAACTAGACAAGCTGGATGCGCAAAAACAAGCGGAAGAACAGGAAAGGTTCTTGTCCCAAACGTTCTCCAGGCAAACTGTTGCAAATGCTACGTACAATGAGCAGGGGAAGCAACCTTGCGACGAAGACACTCGGAAGGATGTCTTGGCAGACATCAGGAAGTGGGTCTACGATATATCAAGTCGCAGTCAAAGCTTCCTATGGCTCACAGGGGATCCTGGCTCTGGTAAATCTGCGATCACAGCTTCAGTTGCGAGAGAATGTAAAGACGCTGGGATACTATGGGCACAATTCTTCATCAATCACAACAATGCCGATACGACTGATCCTAAATCATACTTTCCATCGATCGCTCATCAACTAGCAGACCATATCCCAGACTCTGTTGTCATTCGTGCTATTCACGATGCACTCAAGATCAAACCTTCGCTCATGGATGACATATCTTCTGAGCAGGCCTCGAAACTGTTTCTGGATGCTCTTGGAGCTGCATCAGCACTGGATCCCTCGAAGCCTGTGGTCGTTGCAATTGATGGCCTCGATGAGACAGATCGATCTTGGCTCCGATTCACTGCAGACATATTCTCGACACTATTTTCGAAACTTGGTTGTCATAATGCAAAGGTCTTCATCTCCAGCCGGACAGAAGATGATATCCAAAAGCCATTCTCACAGGCTTTTGACGTTCAGCATGTCAAACACATACACCTCGACACCTCTGCCGAATCTTCTATCCAGGATGTCTCTATGTTCTTGAGGAGGAGAATTGGAGATATCGTAGAAAAGAATGACCTGAACTGGGAGTTGTGGCCCGGTGAGGAGCGGATGCAGGCTTTATGCGATCGAGCATCAGGTCTTTTCATATGGGCGGCAACTGTAGTGAAATTCTTCCAGGAGCAGATTGATGCATTGGGGAGTGAATGTCTAAACAAGCTTGTCGATGCTGTGAGTGCCAAAGGAATGGGTGACATCAATATGCTATACGGTGCAATCTTGCACCTCGTATACAAAGATCGATTGGATCCTTGGGAATTCGAGACCTTCCGCCGAGTTGTTGGCTGCATCGTAGTTCTTCGGGAACCACTGTCTCTCACGGAGATCGACGAGTTACTCGACCTCAGGCAGACTCCATCTTTGAATCGTATCATCAGGAAATTGGGAAAAGGCTGGTATGACCAGATATATATGATCAGAATATATCAGGTTGTTATTAGTTGGCATTTTCTTATATATGATTATCATTTATCACAATTCTGTTAATAAATTGTCAATCTATATCAATGATCACAATTGTGATATTATATGATCATCTTGTATAATCCTATATCAGTCTGGCAAGAGCTGATATATAAACATAGACAAATATTTAGTCACACACCCTTGGGTTGAACAAAATACAAAAGTTTGATCATGACCTTATTTTGAATCTTTATATAATTGTTAGACTTTGAGCAATAAGTAAATAATATGAATTGCAATAAGCTTGGAGTTAATATAACCAAATAAGTTATAAGATAAAAAGTAAAAGTACAAATCAAACTTGTAAACAAATAAAATAAAAATTCTAAGATTGCAAATAAGTTAAACTAGTATTGAGAATTTGATATATAGATAGAATAATAAGATAATAGGAAATTATAGAATTTTTTCTCTCTATGCTAATATTTATATAAATTATTATAAGTGATTATCATTGAATAACAGAATTATATTTATGCTGCCATGACTATCATTCTGTTAGGTATGACATGTTCCTATCATTCTCACCTGCAGTTATCTAATCTGATCATGATGTCATCATACTGATATGTAACGTTACAAATGATATTGCAGATCTAGCATTATAAAGTCTGATCCTTTTTGAGCCAATTTCCTGATGATTGACATTCGAAAATTTGTTCGCTGGCTCCGAACAGTCCTTGTTGCTGGAACTGATGCGATTGATGGCCGAACTATTCCCTGACTTCACAAATCATTCTTCGAGTTCATCAGCAGTGAACGTGCAGACGAATGCTTCCGAATCGACATAACGATTTCCAACGGCGAGCTTGCAATGCGATGTCTTCTCCAACTCGCTAGAGTAGCTGAGAAGCAAATTTGAACGCTCAACGTTATTGTATCTGGAGTTGGGACTCGGAGGTTCCTATTCTGTGCTTACATGCTAAGCAAAGTAGTGTTTTGTATATTTTGTGCCATGTATGGCTTTGATGCTCCAGGTTTTAACCGTCAGTATCGCAATGACATTTGTAAGGTCCACCTCATTCTATTCCATTCACTGACAACACAAGTTCACATACCGTAGGATGCGGAAGTGCTTTACATCCGTTTTTGCATGCATTTCTTTTCCGCCTTCATGATTCCCAATATTATTGTATCTCAAGTCTTCTGTTTCAGACCTGGACTATTTCGTTGATCGAAACACTCATTGGCCATGCGCCCACAGAGAGTGAACAAATTTGGCGAAGGGGCTTGGCTGCGAGAAGGGAGGCATCGTGGCAGGTTTAGAGCGAGTCGTAGAATGAAGCCTGCAGGAATCGTAGGTAATGCTATACAGCCCTTGTTTGGATACGTCTGAGAGCGTGCTGCTTACAACAGCGGGACAACATTTACGCAGGAACTGTTGGAGAAGACTAGGGATGTCATAGCTTCAGTGAATTCCTGTGAATTCGTCGTACTCTCAGTCATATTGACCCCGTCCCTAGGCCCTGTTTATTGGATATCATCAGTCCCAGGATCCGCCCTCGATTTTCGATTCACTCTGTGTGGCCATCATGACGATGGCTTTCGAATTTAGAAAATGCTGCAGACAGTAGGCGTAGGCGGGACTGTTAGAGCTAGGAGAAATTGTGCTCGTTCTACAGCAATGGAGATTACTCTCCGGTCAAAGGTTTCCAATGCCATATGTACACAAGCTATTCAGCAATGTGAGTGGACATCGAATTCATGTGTCCGCCCTCAATGTGCCTTTTTGGATGCTATTGAGTGGGCTGGCTGACCTCTACAGATACACTCGTGTGCCAGTGATAGCGGGAACCGAACGTGTGCATTATGAGAACTTCTATTGTATATCCAACTTCATCAAACGGACTCTCGCCGTAGCGCTGCAGTTAAAGAACGGAAGTGTTGGCTGGCATCTATATTGCGGTATCGGCAAGTGTCCGGTGCTGCTCCAACGCCTGTGTATCTCAAGGCTTGTCAGGTTTAATCCGTACAGAGGCTCCCGGGAGGAAGCGGCTCAGCATCCTACCAAATGGATAATGCAGTCTTCAGCTACAGACGCGTTTCGTATTGATGTGCCCGTACATAATTCCATCGCCTTAATTGGCTTCTGCAAAGTCCACAAAACTCGATTGTTCCTAAGGCTAAGCTATGTAATGTCCGCGGTGGATATTTGGAAATGCATATGGCTACACAACATAATCTACAGAATAACAAAAAGTCTGGGTATCAATAATCATTTTCAATATCTCGCCTTTCTGTGCCGGCTGTCAGTGAAGCATCCGAAACACGTAATGAAACTGGCAAAGAATAACACCACAAAAGCCGCCACCACCAACCAAACGCCCACACCGAATGTAGCAGACGCCGCGATAGCGTTCCTCGGGTTATTGACATGAAGCCGCACGGAAACAAATATCACGAAATCTACGATGATTACGACGAGGGTGACCAGCCAGGCGAGTGCGGCTACGAAAGATGCGAAGATAAAGCCAATGCGATGTGCAAAGAGAGCGATGAGGAAGGCAATGAATGTAAGGCCGGTTGCGACGGGGTGAAGCACAAGGGCGCTCGTAAGATGTTTTAGAGAGGAGGATGTATATTCTTTTCCGGTAGCTGCGGACACGATGGCAGCGATATCGTAACCTATCTTGCTGGAGGAGCAGCCCTTAGAGCTATGGATGTGTCAGATGAGGGGCCTATTAAATATTGGTAAACCAACTCACCCATTAGATCCACTACAGTATCCAAGTGCGCCAAAAGTGACACTAGAAGCACTATTGGTGGGGGATACCTTGAGAAGAGAGATGTTGTGGATGACTGGCGCTGTTATTGTCGAGACGAGGAGGAGGACGGTTGCACATAGTAGGAGAAAAGTTCCTAGATGGAAAGAGTTCGCCATTGAAAGAAAGAGGGACTTGATGAGTGGGCATTTGGAGTGCGAGGGGCGTTATAAGGACTTAGGTATCCGGGCTGTATGACGTCACGGCTCCCATGGTGGAGTAACACTGGAGTTAGCCCTGGTAGGCCTGGCAGACCACAGGACCAAGTACCGTGCCATGACACTAGTACTTACCTGAACTGGATATGAACAGGGTCAAATTGTGGTCCAATAGTGACTGACGCACTCCCGGCTACACAACCAAGGGGCGTGTGACTAACACTTTCCTTTTTGTCGTTCAAGTTCACGCTAGCGAAACAAATACCCGTCTCCTTTATATTTCAACTAGCGCTTTTTATTTACTTGAAATGCATTCCGGCCGGCTCGTTCTGGCCACCGGAAAGACCGCTTTTTCCAGCGACACGATTAGACATGTCATGTCCGACGGAGGCAGCCTTTAGATATCGACAAGCCATATGAGGGTAAGTAATCATATCTTAAAGAAAACTTCTCTATATTGTTACCAGGCTGATCTAATATGGTCATCGAGTCGGTCTATGGGGATGCCTATTAAAGAGCACGATACAACTTAAATTCACTGAACTGCTCTCCTCATGCAGTTCTCTACTCTTGCCATCATCCCCTTACTTTTCCTGCTCTTTTCAGCGAGTCTGGTCGTCTCGCAATACTTGCAAGCCTTTCACCCTCCTGTCGACGATATTCACCACAGAGACAATGTCGATGATCTTTGGTCGCGAGACTCGATCGAATTGTACGATATGGTTGTAGAAGATGAACTTTACGCTCGCAATGTTAGGGCCCAGGCTATTCACGTTCGCAGCGCATTAGTTCGTGTCCGTGAACTGGCCATCGATAATATAAGTCTCTATGCTAAGATGGTGCCGAAAAAAGGCACTTCATCACCACCACCTTCACCCGCCGCAGCCCACGCTAAAGCTGAGAGGGACCTCGAGATCCTGGGTATGCACACCAAGTTAACTAAGGAAGAAATTGATACGATGGAGTTGCACTGCATAAGGAAGTGCGGGCCCCATCGTGTTCAATACCATCAAGTCAGTTGCCTCGAGGATTATCTCATAAAGTACATGAAAGAGCATCATCTCGGAAAATTTGAAAAGGAAGAGGGTCTTGGTAAAAGCCTCAATAGCGGACATACACCGGGCCATAAATGCATCCTCATATGTTTAGGGCATCGTATTGCCGTATTCTCCTCCATTAAAGTGAATTACCTTGTGGCTAGAGCTGGTTCAAGAAAGCAATGGCCTTGTAGCGTGGTCTATTAGATCCGTGTGCTGGTGTGTGCGATTGAGTGAATAAGAGTACGGTAGAGCTTGGAAGCTTGCACCGTGCTCTACGACTTGGTCCTGTAACCAGAAAGTAGTCGACGACCTACGCTTAAGTATATCCGCCCAATAGGTCCGAAGTTTGCACGCGAAAGTCGAGAGCCGGAAGGGGTGGCGAGTCCCAGGTGGAACTTCTATGATTTAGACTAGCAATGCGCGCTTGCAGACGAACTTCATCGACGTGGGGGGATTTCTTGTTCCGGTGAAGGATACGGAGTGGCGAAACCAAAACAGCCTAAAGGAGGGGTACACATATAATTTCCCAGGTGGCATTCAATTCCTCGTGCTGTGGCACTTTCTTCAGGTAACGGCACTTGCCGGTTTTTACTCATCACATGTATTTTGCTTTGACGTGGAAAGTGTTGTAGTAATCCCTTTTGATATGTGGTGATATACAATGCCCGCTCTCTCGGACAACACGTCAGCCAGCTCGTATTAGGACCAAACCACATCATCGCTGTTGCACGCGTCTAGTCTCCATTAAATCAGTGATGAACTGTCAGGAAAGAAAAGTCGCGGTGACTGGTCGATGACTTTTGATGACCGTCAATGGCACAACACTGCCTTGAATTGATCTGCAGCAGATCATTAACTGATCATTCCGTGGGAGTTATTAGGTCAATTCACCGGCATAATTCGCTAGGGGGTCTCAAATTTGCCCAGAGGTGAAATTGGGCAAATTTTGCCGGAGCCAATTTCACGCAAATTTACCGGCGGTGTTGAGTGAATTTCGGCGAATTTCGGTAAGTTTGCTCGTTCGAGATATTAGCTACCACTCCGAATCATTCCATTCCTTCAGCTTGACTACTGTCCGGCTCTCTTGGACAGGAGCCTGACGATGCTTAGAAACGACTTCGCATCTTTCAATGCCAGTACCACGCTCTGTGAGTTGGACCGGTCTATTTGCCCTAGATCGTAGTCTAACCTCCCCGTTCACAGCGGCTTCTTCTCCAGTATCCTTCTCCAGTCATCAAGCACAAAATGCTGGGAATCCTATGCACTCTTATTGGATTCAGGAAGAGGCAGGGAGGTTCGAAAGGTAAAGTTAAAGTGTTTCAACACTTATTACTGCATCCACGATGCTCGGACTTACATTTTTTTCCCGGCACGTTCGGTGTTGCAGGACATTCATGCATCGAGATAAAATACTGGTACTAATTTTGGTCTCCTAGGAGCATTGTCCGACTCGGAACGCCTCCGATCCAAGTATTATTACTACACCATCATCCAAATTTACCCTAATTAACCAGCCTTTTGACCCGTTCTGACTCAAATTCACCAGCAAATTCGCGCAGATTTTTTGGACTAAATTCCCGGTACACTAATGGTATGGGTAAAACAAGGACATTTGGCTTGGCCTAATTCCAACTTCAAAATACTCTCGATTTATTCTGTCGTCAGCAAACTACATGTTTTCAAGTTCAACTTTTACTACGATAACCAGGTTATTTTTATCTTCTTTGGCAGCCTTGAGGTCGTTGTGGTCCTAGGGGTCGATGGCACATCATTTCCAAAAAATGAGACGTTTGGCGAGAAACGGAAGAATTATTAAAGTCTCATGACGCTGGCGAATCTTGGGGTATGTACGCTATAATATAAAACCCCCACGAAATGTTGATGCTTCCCCGTGCTGCTGGTTCAGTGCATTCCTTCCCTTTTTTCCATTCACGTTATCCCACTTTTAGAACCGACTTTTCGTAATGCCGTCTCTTCGCTCCTTGCTGCTCCTCTTCGTTTATGGATCATTTATTACCTCTGCTCTACCTCTGCCAAGAAGCAACGAGGAAATAATTTTCAATGACATAAGCACGGTCGGTGTGGTATTCATGAACCGCGATGTTGTGGACCATGATTTTTTTTCCCATGAAAGCAGGAGTCCCTTACCCCCCGTGGTATACCAACAGTACTGCCCGCCCAATTGATACAAACCGCCAAGACATCTCGCCTATACTACAGAGTCCTCAGAACTGATGGCCAAGAATGGGTACATCCCGGTGGTCACCCACCGATCGGAGGGAACGTTGAAAAAAAACGGGGCGATTTCTCTGAGACAGGGATTGGCTATTATATGTTTGTTGTGCGTATCTGACATTATCGTGTTGTGACTGTCTAATAGTTGGGCCAGACGCCGTTTATTATGCCAACGATTATCAAATGTATAAGGCAAATGGCCAAATCAGGCTTGCAACGCTGAGATGGAACCCTCCACCGGATCTCCATGCGAAATTGTACGTTTCACTGACAGCTTTTAGCCCCTATTCGTTGAATGAAGTTCGTAGCTTTTCCCCGGACGCCGCCGCAAAGGATAAATCAGATTGGCACACGGTAAATATATGACCGTGATGAACGCCATATATACTTACCACGTTCCAGTTCGTGATAAAGAACAGGGCGAGGCCGTTGCAGACTAAAGCTTCTGCCGATGTCCATTATCTTATATGCCCCCCTTCGACATGGACTATGAGGTCGCTACTTCTATGTCTATGTATCACAAAGGGTCGCCCTTCATGCAGGTTGCAATCACAAACCCCAATTTGCTGAAACACCTGACGTTGGAATCTGTCAAGACAATACCGGTCCCGACTGCGTTTCTGAGCCAACCGACAGACATGTTTGCTCATGGAGGCACCAAGTCTGCGGCGACAAAGAACACGGCGGCGAAGAATACAGCAGCAAAGAATACGGCGGTAAAGAGTACCAATACCCGGAGTTAGCCAAGTCGAGCCTGCCAGTACAATAGGCCTGTAGCTGTGGAATTTGAAAGCTTAAACCGTCTCTACGACTCAAAGGGATTGAACCTTGACATCCTGGATAGTAAGCTCCCCACTTATCACATCGCGTATGCGTTACTCGATGGCTCGAACTTGGGTAGGCCCGGTTACGTCGTATACGTCTATTCGAGACGGTTGTTTATACTCCATAAACCATAATGAATTTGGTTATATTGCTTCGTGCTGCAATATCCGGTGCATATGCTCGCCAAACTCTACATGTTCCCGCGCTCCTGCCGTCATGTATATAAAGTACATTTTGCAAGTGTATGGCCGATAAATAGGGCTAGGCGACACTGAAGGGTGGCACGAACTGTCAGTAATCCCTTGATGTGCCACAATCAGATGTCGGATATTGGGATAGCAGATCGGGAAAGTTCATCAGATATTCGCATGTCATGTCAGATTGCAAAACTTTGTAGGCACGTCTCCTGGGGACTTCTAGAATTACGTTAGCACCACCAAAATGGAAAAGTGCCCATTTCGGAAACAGTTGACGAGATGAGACGGGTGGACGTAAGTTATCGGACATGTGGAATACAGCGAGCGCTCCAAAGTGAGAATAGACTCGAGTCGATCCAACGGTCCAAACCGACGTCAAAAGGCGTGCCTACTGGAACCCCTAATCTCCTTGGTGTGATTCGGTTTATTCCCTTTGCCCTGTCCGTCCAGAAAACGGTCGACGTCCTAAGTTGATGTATGTTCACCTACTCGCCCGATAGATCCGGAGTATGCACGGGCAAGCTGAGAGCCGGAGGGATGGCGAGTCCCAGGTTGGTGTGAACTTCTGTAATTTAGAGTAGACGGACTAGCAATGTGCGTTGATGAGTCGAATTGGTGTGTAACACGTGAGGCCGTGTGGAGCCAGTTGGTCAAGACACACCCCGGGGATCGGACACATCTTGATATCCCATAGCATTACCGTCCCCCTCGAGTTTCAGATTGACGATTCCGGTAAGCAAAAGTATGCCGAGGCACCTTGCGATCCAGCTTTCCAGAACTTGTGAGAGGAAACTGGTCCATTGAAACGAGGGACTTCATGACAAATTGATATCGGTATGGAATAGATCCAGTTGTGAACCGTGGACAGAGCGGCGGGTGGCTGCTCTGAGGTAATCAATTCCGTGAGGGACCGTACCGTCTAGGAACAGACGTCAAATGTATTGAAAGGATGTTCCAGTGCTTCAAATTGAATGCGGAATTCCTCTCCTTTGCGCTCCCTCGGGAGCTGGCGTCGATACAGCCGACGCACTGAATTATTTACATAATCCCTATATGGTATCAATCTTCTTGCCGGGGGCAATATCGTGACCCAGAATCCATTCAGTTCCTGTAACGAACATAACGTTAGAGTGGTATTGAGAAAGGACTGGACCATTACTGCCATCCGAGTCGTATCTGGCCGAGCGCCCAAGAACTAACGGTCCTGCAAATTAAAATTTGTACCTGTAACCAACATAACGTTAAAATGGTATCAAGTAAAGACTGAGATGGTTACTACCATCGTATCTAGCCAAGCGCCCAAGGGCTATACGATCTAAACTCTGTTGAATCCTGCAAATTAAAAAAAATTTCGACTCGGAGTGCCCTATGACTGAACACGTGATCATTGCCACAAGCGCAGTCAGACCTCGCCACGGCACATATTGGGATGGATGCAGGCAACTGCATGTATCTAGACATTCTCGATGAGCACCAGCCGTCGTTCTTCCACGTTCTCTCGTAAATTTCCTGCACAACCTATTTGGAGATCCGTTTCAACGTCCAAGAATTCTGCCCGCACTAGCCTGTCTCTGGTCTTTGCCGAACCCGAGAAGGGCACACCATTATCCGCCGCTACCAAGCTACCTTTTCAAAGTGCGAGTACTGTCATGACAGAATCGTCACCCATGGAACGTGACTCCTTTCCAAAGCCCGTTCCTACTGAGGAGCAAAAGATCGGAGATGGGGCATCGACAAGCGGCGTGTCTTGCTTAGAACCTCAGATTCCATTCCCCAGCGTATCGACCGAAACTCTACCTCCGACTCCAATATCTGGTGCTGGAACCACCACTGCCGAGCCTGCGCATTTACACCCGAAAACAGTTGTCAGCACCACGCCAGACGATACTTCCACGAACCCGCTTCCTGAAAACACTCCGCCACCTGATCTTGTGAAATCTTTATATCCCGTACACGCAAATTCAGGTTCGAATACCCAGCAATTTCAAGAGAAGTCTTCTTGGTTCGGGTCTAAATCCAGAGAGAAGGGAAAGGACAAGGAAGTCGCACAAGCAGCAGAGAATAGTCGTGTTGAACCAGAAGCACCGCTGACAGAGGTAGAAAGGTCATTCAATCAAATACATACAATAACTCTGCCTGCCCCCTCGCCCTTAGTGAAGGTTCAGCCTCCTTCACCGGAGTCAAAGGACAAAGAAACGGACAGACCGGAACCTGTTCCCTCCCCTCCCCAACCACCACCTCCACAACAGCCGATATGGTCGTGGTTCTCTTATTCTCCAGCCCCATTGCCTATTGCACGGCTTGGTCCATCGTCAACTGAACCTGAACCTGTGACATTACCTGGGCCTACTATGTCTAGACAAACGTCCACAGCGCCCTCCGTCGACGACCACGTCCCACCTGTCTCGCCCATTGCGTCGACACCTACTTCACCTGATATCGTGCGTACAGATGACAAAGCTCCGGCAAAGCTCCCTGCTCCAAATTCACCAACAAGTAGGTTTACTTTGAGTATCCCACTTTTAGGCAGACCGAAAATCCCATTGGATCAAGTCGTTGCAGTTGCTCGCGCAGAGCCTCCTGAGCACCTTGACCAAACTGTCCTGAAATCTAATGTGCAAGTTTCTGGTTCGTCTGCTGGTTCACCTTACAGGCATGACATTATATTAAGAGTGCACGTAGACAATCTCCCAGAGGTGACGTCGGATGGTATAATAGATACACGTACCTCTGAGGAACGAAACACCACAGCCACGATGGCCACATTGTCCAACTCGGTCAGACCTTCATCTGACGGCCCCCCGCCGGCCAAGTCCGAGACACACCAGCTCATTGTGCCACAGTCATCGTCGTGGTGGGGGTATGTTGGTTGGGGCACCAATAGTACTCTTCCTGTAAATCCCACACTACAGGATCCACCTGGTGAATCGAGTGGCACAACGTCATCTTCAGGGAAGGATGTCCCTCTTGCTGATGCAGAATTAGCCAACACCGAACTTGACAGGAAGCCCCAGACCCCGACGAACGATGCAGATGCCACACGGAAGCCCACCCCGCAGGAGCCTGGCCCTGCTAATGGCAAGGTGCCCTCCGAAGAAGTTGTACAAAAGGCTGCATCTATTCGCTCGTCAGAGACTTCCCGTAGTCAACGATACGCGTGGTACTCCCCATGGGCATGGTATGGCGCTTCGTCATCTGTCCCCACAGGTGACGAAGGACCGCCGGCAGCGTCGAGTACAGAAGCCAAGACAGAGTCTGAGATGGTAAAGGAAGAGGCTCTTGCTCGCCTGGAAGAATCTCCAGCTCCCGCGATCAACCCGGAACCTGTGACAATGCCGCTTACTCAAGAGTACCCGAACCCGATTGAATCGACTTACTTGGTCAACAAGCTGGGGTGGGCGTCGTTTTTTGCGTCAAAGGCCTTGACAGTCAAGCGCATTACCGCTGACGAGGTCAAGAGGGATGAGAATGGGATGGAGGTTATGGATTTGGACGAGGATGAGTCTGGGGCTGAGACATCACCCCCCCTAGTCGTTACAGCTGCCACAGCGATGCCAAATGCTTCTGTACTGAAAGACGCTGGAGAGCGCCCATCGAAGAAGCCACCCCTATCACCGAAGAAGACTGACAGTACATTAGAGTCGTCCAACGTGCCACCCGCACCACCCCTCACCAACTCTGATTCCGTGAAGCGTGAGGTTGCCATGGTGAACAGGACAAAGTCGAGCTCGCCTGCGCCGTCCAAGAAATCCGGGGCAAACACGCCACCGTCACCGCCCCGCCCGAATCTGGTGCTGCCGACTTGGGGGGATACGTTCCACAGCCCCCCACGCTCCCTCGTGGCACCGGTCCCGGCGTCAGGGCTGGCGAAGACCCTGCAGCGTGTCAGTGGGATTCTTTTCGCTAGGGATGAGGATGGGAAGGGAAAGGGGAAAGAGATGGACAGTAAATTTTTGCAGTTCGGTAAGGAACTGCCTCGGGCGTGGGATGTGCTCGGGGCCAAAGGCTACCCTGATGTCCTGAGGGGATGCAGTAAAGTCGTGGTGATCGGCATCCATGGCTGGTTTCCAGGTCAGTTCGCCCTGGCTTGATGTCTCATGAGGTTCGTTTGTCACGTTTTTTTTGTTGTTGATCAGGTGCTGTTGTGAGAACGGTTATTGGGGAGGTTCGTTCCGGTTCTAGAAGTTTTTTTTGTTTGTTCGTTGTCACTCAGGTTTCGTCACAGCCGACGGGTACTAGCACAAAGTTTGTTAATATGATGGTCCAGGCGCTAGAGGAGTTCCAACAGAAGCATAACGTCACGCTCGAAAAAATTACCAAGATACCGCTAGAGGGCGAGGGCACAATCGACTCGAGAGTGAACAAGTAGGTCCCACCGTCCCTTCGAGGGGATGGGCGGCTCCTGAGATTTCCCGCGCAGATTGTACAAGGGCCTGGTCGAGAATCAAGAATGGATGGACGACCTCCACGCCGCCGATGTGATCTTCGTGGCCACGCATTCCCAAGGCTGTATCGTCTCTGCCCACCTGCTGGACCTTCTCATCCGAGACAAGCACATCAGAACGCCGCGGAGTGTGGAGGAGCTGGGAACCACGACCTCGTTTTCTGCAGCCGGTGTGAATGTCATGCCAGCTGCTGTGCATCCACAGAAGATTTGTTGCCTGGGCCTGTGCGGGATTCATTTGGGTCCCCTGCGGTACCTCAGCAGCACGGTGCTGCAGCCCTATTTCCAGGTGGGAACGATAGTGGATCAGCTTAGATTGCCCAGCTGACGTGCCACTGTTGTTTTCCACTAGTACTTTGAGTCAGCGGCTGCGCGTGAGCTTTTCCAGTTTCAGGTGTGTTCTTTTGGGGGGTGTGTGTGTCTGGTTCTGACGTTTACTTTGTGATCGCGAAGAACACGGAGAGTCAAGTGTCAAAGGCGTACGTCACAGCGCTCAAGAATGTTGTCGATAATGGCGTACGTCGACGCGTATCTTTGCGAAGATCTGCCACTTATTTTACATGTTTCTTTCAGACCAAGATGGTTTACATCGCCTCGCTGAACGACCAGGCGGTTCCTCTATACAGGCTAGCCTCGTTTTTTTAAAAATTGTTTGCATGATTTCATTTGACGTTAATTTATTCGAAAAGCGCATTGTTCGCTTCAGCATGCCACCCTTTAATTCTCCGAGCGTTGTACATTGATGGTGATGCATACCAGTGCGTGCCTAGACAGCTGATAGCACACACACACGCCCTGACCTCCTATCCAGCTCGTCAGATTTTCTATCGAACCTGCTTGTCCTGCTGCTTCGTGTTCTCAACTCGGGTATCTCTGATAGCGGACTTTTGGGCCACCTATCGGAAGCCACTGCCGGGTCACTGAACGGCGTCGGACATTCAACGGCGTACGAAGAGCTGTCGACGTATTCGTGAGTCCGCCAGAGCGGCGTTAAGCTCAGAACTGATTTGTACTCTAGTTTGGCTGTCAACTATCTGTTCCTCACTGACAATGGGCCCGACGAGCGCTCAGAACTTATGATTGAGCCGTTCGATGCGAGTAGCGAGCAGAACGACTACGAGGTGTGTTTTCCCGCGGCACGGGTCATGTTTTTTTCTTACAAAGGAAACTCGGTGTGTTGATTAGATTCCTTGGGCCCTGCGTGACCTCATCGCAAACGAGCGGGTAACGCAGTTGTTCTCTGGAGAGATTGCCGAGCTGAGAGACGCGTTCCGGGAGTGGCATCCCAAGACGACGATATTGCGTGATATTAAACGGAAATTACAGCCCATCCAACGATTACCCCCGATGAGCGTTATTACCACGACCGGTTCGGCGAGCAAACTGTGAAAAGAAATTATAGAATCGCCGTTGTGTAGTATTATTTGTAGCCGTAATATGTGAGCTTGTGGGTCCGGATCTTTGTTTCAAAAAGCAACCAAATAAAATTAAGGCTCCGACAAGATCGTCACTACAACTCTATCTTGCTTCTTTAAGCCGACTTTTGTGACACCCCCCTACTCTGGGTGGTTCTTTCCCACAGAGAGTCAAAATCGGAAACTTTCAACGATATTCAGACCCGCAATCCCCAATCGAGGTGATCATCTGCCGGCCGTTGGAACGTTCCAACACAGCTTCGATTGCTGACTTGTCTTCTTCGGATAGCGTAAATCCGAATACCTTTTGATTGTCAACTGCGTGGTCAGACAATCCCAACCGAGATCCTAGGGG
>QLPE01000181.1:174803-198974 GCA_003314125.1 Hygrophorus russula | reverse complement strand
ATAGCGGCGTGATTTGGGGGCGGTGCCGTTAAAGACAGGATGACGTGCTTCTCCCGTTCGTGTGGAGCGGGGGGACCTGTGGATGGGCGGTAGCGCGGTTGGTCTGTTACCTGCGTGTAAGGGGGGGTCAGGGAGAGCTTATACTCATCGAGTATAAGCAAGACCGTACGGAGAGAGAGCGGAAATAGGGGAGCACTGCGGGGTCACTGAGAACCTTGGAGAGCGAGAAACTGCCGTATTGTTTGAGCAGGTTGTCAGTCACGTCTGCAAATTCTGGGGACGCGGATTAGCGGATAATCATAGGGGCTGCAATGTTGTGTTACCAGACATGACAGACATGGTGGGTGGCAAACTAGGGTTCTCTGTTGTTCTCGTGAACGTCTACGGTACGTCATTACAGGTATTGGGAGAGCAGGGGTTGGACTCACGAGATCCCACCTTTCGTCCTTGATCGATTGCAGCTCGTCTTTGGCGACGACGGCCCACACGAAATCTGGGACGGACGACCCAGGCAGCAACTTGAAGTCAAGCTGGATTTCGTCTCTCGGTCGGTACTGCAGGTCAACGAACGTGCGGCCGAATTGGAAGGCCCACTGGAGAAAATCGTGACGAGGCCGGAGGGTAAATATGGTGTGCATGGATGTCACGGCCCTTCTGCCTGTTGAGAAGTTGAAAAAATCCGAGTAGCCATCCTGGGTGAGTCCTTCATTAGTGGGTTTAGAAAACTGCTGCTCAAAGATTGGGAGGTGCGCGTCGAACCTGGTGAATGGGTCAGTGCCTGACATATAACTGCGTGAGGTGGACAGACCACTTGTTTGCTAGTTTTGAGTTGTAAGATTTTGCGTAGAATAAGACAGCGATATAAAAAAGGAGAGCTGAGAGTAGGTATATTTCGTATGATAATTCAGACTTTAACACTGCGAGTTGCTGTTAGCTGGAGAGACTTTAGAAAAAGTATGTTCCTACACGCTGGACGAAAGACGAAGAAACGATATCTGTATTCGAATCCTTCGTAGTCGAGTGGTTGAACGAATGGCGGAGGGGTCAAGAACTGTAGCAGATTAGTGAGGAGGGTTGTCATGGGTGTACTAGTTCAGAAGCTTAACAAACTCCGAAGACTCAGGCCTGAATATGTACTCTGACCACAGTACAGATGTCGGAAATCGAGGTGAGTTATATGGGTATAACAGTAGCCTATTTCTTAACATGAACTTTTAGCCATCCCATAACCCTCCTACCGACTATGGAGCATTCGTCATAAATACACTTGCTCGCATGACTCGCGAATCCAGAACAGTGGACCAGAAAATATTGCGACACTGCATAGGACTAGCCTCGTCGTACTTGGTAACAGACACGAGCATGAACCCGGAGCATGGACTACGTACATGGAGTACAGGATTCCTCCGTCTCGGAGATGTCATCGGCGCTTTGCACACGCGAGGAGAGTTGGAATTGGACACAGTGAACGAAGCATCGAAAGCTTGTTCTGATTGCTGGAGTGTTTCAGGAACATGGCGAGGGTTAGACCAAAGCAGAGAAGGTGTACGAGCTGTCGCAGCTAAATTGAAGTCGTTGCTGGATGAGAACGGGAGAACGTATAGGGGAGAGACAGTGTACGCTCCGTGAAATAATATTATTATATTTTGGTACACGCCGCCACCCAAATGCATCGTCCTCGACGTCCTACTCGTCCTATTCCTCCAATTCCAACCGATGAACACCCCTTATCTACTGATATTGATCCAGCTGTAGTTCTGACACCCTTGCGTGCTCACTATCTCAAGAAATCTCTCATACAACTCCAGTTCAACCACGAGTTAGACGTTCTCACTACAACTTCAAACGTATCTCCTCTATCTTACCTTGGCCATCCATTCTCACCCCCACCAAAGGACGCACCCCAACTTAGCTTGCCCTTTCTCCGTTATATATTCCGACAATATGTCTTGACATTCCCATTCATGGCTGCGGCCCCCAAAGACTTTTATTCAGAAAAGCTACAACCTTTCATTGCCTCAGCCCTTTCCCGTAATCTATCACCAACCTCAGTTCTAGATGGTTCTCCAGAAGGCTCCGATCAAGCTGCTCGAGTCAAGATCCTCGCAAAGATCGAACGTAATCTTTCTCTCTTCTTGGGTGCTGCTACCAAATTGGTCGAGCCAGAAGAGGTTGTTAGACTCTCACAAATCGACCTGGATCGTCTAGAAATGCTGGCCAAGAAGCGGCATGCAAAAGGAGCCAAAGTCAAGGATATCTTTCAAGTCAACATCGTCAGCGTCAGGACCGTCACAGACAAGGGTCGGATGCGGAGTAGAGTCCACGAGGTTCGATTTTCCTTCGTCCTGTCGTCCTAGTTTGCAATAATGTCCATTACAGGAGTTTATCATCCGAACTCGACGCTCACGTCATCCAGATGTCTTCGTCTCCCGCAGATACGGTGATTTTCGAACTCTGGCGGATGAAGTCAGCTTTTTTCAGCCCTCCCTTGCACTGTAATCTCAACTTCGTCCCTCAGCTCCGGAAAGCCCATCCTGACGAGAGCATCCGTCCCGTACCCAACAAAGATCGTTCCACAGTGAGCGTCCCAGCCAACGATTCTCCCTCAAGTCCGACCTCCCAATTCATGTCACGCCAAGAACATATGCAGTCTAATCACAGTGCGGATTCACTCCAATCCGTCCAACAAAGTTTCAATCCTTCGAGACTAGCCAGGGAGAAGAACAGGCTGACACTCCGGTCGTACCTACATTCACTCATGTCTTCTTCGACTGTCGCATCCTCGCCTGTTTTGCGGTCTTTTCTGTTGAGTGGACCTACTGTGCTGTCAGCGGAGGAGCTAGAGGACGCCCGTAGACGGGAGGAGGCGGATAAAGTCCGTGACGACGGTCGGAAACGGTTCGCTAAAGAGATTGCTAGCCGCGTCGAGAGCCTCAGAGGTGCCATCAGGGGAGTCAAGGGAGACATCATGGGGAAAGGTGCACAGCCCTTGAAGGCCTGCTACTTGCCGCAGGCTTTTTTAACTAGTTCTTATGTGTAGATGGTTTGCGACAGATATTCGCAACAATCAAGACAACTTCCGATGTCCGGGATCTACCTCCGAATTATCAAGCCGTTCTGGAGTGGGCACGAATATCGTCAGTCTCAATTTTTGGTGTGATGGTAGCCTTGACTGTTTGAGTTCTTCACAGCCTCGCGTCGACCGTCTTCCACCACTATGTCGCTGCAGACGATGCATCTGAGATGTTTTCGGGCCTCAAGCGAATTCATGGATTAATGCCGTACTTTATGATGAAGACTGCACTGAAAATCAGCAACCCTATTGCAATGATAAGAAGTAGGATCGATCCCCTAATCTGAATTCGAATCTTACCACCGAATCTACAGGTGTGCTTGATTTATTTCTCGCGCAGCCGTTCGGGGGCCGCAGTTTACTTCAGCGGTGCGTCTCCGTCATTCAGCCGTGTTATTTTGCTAAATATACTTGTATAGGATGTTCACGAGTTCAATGACAGAAGAGGTCAAGGCCCTGGAAGAAGATATTGAAGCTGTCAAGGATAAAATTGAAGATCCTATCATGTGCGAAAAAATCAGACAATTCGTCTATGCCCCTCGAGAAATTCAAGACTTGTTCAAGGCAGACGCTGGTCTGTCCTCTACCGTACAACCTCTCCCCCCTTTTGAACTGATGTGGGCATAGCAAGGGAAAACCTCAATGTCTTGGCTATAGTCATGCGATCTGGCGATGAACCAGTATTATCACGTCGACAGATGCAACGAGTTGTGAGGGCTTATCACGCACATGCAATCTATATGAAGAGCCGCGAGTTTCTGGCGGATTCCGATGATGATGACGGTCCGCAGGATGATGACGCCTGGCTGTTTGAGGATTTCAAAGTGCTCACACAACTCTATTCACGGCTTCGAGACCGAGAGCAGTTGATTGCACTAATCTTCGAAGTAAGTTATTTAATGTATTTTTCAAACGTGAAGTTCATGCTTTATGTTAGGGCGTTACCGCGGAGCTTTTGAAGGATATCATTACGATATTTTATTCGCCACTGGCTCAAGTCTACAAGGCGGCCAGTATTGCTGATTCCTTGGGCGATTTCCAAAATTTTGTCAACGATCTCATCAAAACCGTAGAACAAGTCGAAGAGTGTGAGTTTTTGCTCACTGTCTCCAAGTACTAGCTCAACGGACCAATCTAGTCAGCCAGGATGATCCCCAGCGGACTGTACAGACATTCATTGAACTCATACAACGTCATGAGCAAGCCTTTTACAATTTTGTCCACAAGGTCCACTCGAAAGGAGAAGGATTGTTTGACAGCCTGATGAGATGGATCGAACTCTTTCTCACCGTCATTCGCGAAGGTCTTGGCGATCTCATCAGTCTAGAGTTCCTACTACCACACACCGGCCAAGACCGTGTAGACATTCTACAGGAAGTCGATGCCGTTGCCTTGTATCATTACAAGATGAAGGTAGCCTATGAAGATAAGCTCCGGCGGCGGTTTGGGAGGACCCAAGGTCAAAGTCAAACTGATGCCGATGCCGAGGACGAAGCCACAAAGGCGCTTTTGGCGGGTGTTGTCGGAGAAATTAGCTTCGGCGAACTTGTTCAGGGGGGCGCTGATGACCTTGCCGCAGAAGCATCGGACGAGGAGAGTGAAGACGAATCTTCGAGTGAGTTTGAATCCGACGATGATGATGACGAGAGTAGCGAGAGCACAGAGGAAAGCATCGTGGAACCCAAATCCTTAACCAGGTCGCAAACGATCGCATACAACGAGCATTCTCGCTCTGGAAGTCACTCAGAAAGACCTGTAGTGCACTCTCGTTCTCGTACATTGTCCCTCAAATCTGTCATATTGACTGGACATAATCGTAACGCACCTCCTGTTCCTCCCATTCCAAAGAATCTTCCTCAGCTGGCACTTGGCAAGCCTTTACCTCCCCGCCCACAAACTTCACCTCGATCGTCTGAACACGTGCCACCATCACTAAAGCAACCAAGTCGAAGAGGGAAAAAGAAAGGTTCTGAGATATTCAAACATCCAGAACTTGTACATATACAGCAGTTGCTCCCTGTCTTTTCCGAGATGGTTCGTTTTTTCTTGCAGATATTTTGTCGATACTGACCGCCAGATACAGATGCGGCCCCTCCTCCAACCCCGGGCAACATGATAGACTATTTAATTTATCAACTGATTAGCTTTTACATTTGTCAGACCTACATTGACCAGAGAACTTATAGCGATAGCAACACAATCTGTATACTATGTTTTAGTAACATTATTCGATTTTAGTTACTTATAAGTATGTATGCCCCTCGGGAACACTACGTCGTGGCAGGTTGTACAACGTGAAACGGCCTACGAGAACTTGCATCTGTGTTGGGTCAAAGGTCCGCAAATTCTTGGTCAAACGACTCCTGAGTGACGTTGCCTCGACGGACTCGCTTTGCCATCCTTTCTTCCCTCGCTAACTCATCCCAATCATTGTCAACTTCTATCGGGCATTCGCTGCGTACCCTCTTCAGAGCTGGCTCCTTGGCATCTGCCTGCCCTCCACTATGCATTTTTAACCATTTCTTCTTTTTATCCTTTTTCTCCCTCCGTTGTTCCTTTTCTTCCTTCCGGCCAACTTGGTGACTCCATGCAGAATTTAACTTCTTTTTCTCCGCACGCTGGACCCTTTGTTTTTCCTTCTCATGGTCCAACGTCGTGTCGGAAACAAGACGTTTCGCCTCTTGAGCCTTGTCCTTGTACGCAAAAGTATTCCACTGCAAGTCATGAAGATTACCGACTAAAACGGCTCCAAAAAAGACACCTCACATCAATTTCCGCATCCTTCCAGCCATCCCTGCTCAAGGCTTTAAATTCGGGCATCTTTGGAAGGCGAAGCAACCCGAAACTTTTAGCAACACCAATCAGATCAAGGTCCTTGGTTCGGAATATATAGGAAGCCTCATGCTTAGAGTAGGCACGCACGAAAGACACAAATGCTTTCGCTGCCTACAGGGGGCCATTAGTCATATGAGTAGGCGGTAGTGGTGGCAAATGCTACTGGCCTTGTCGTGCAACGCTCTGTCCGAGAGTAAAATTTTGCGTATTTGATCAAGGAGTATGGAAACTTGGGGGTCTTCCTCACTGTTCTCAGCCTCTGATACGGCGTTTTCGAAAAGGTAGGGGTGCCTTTTTAGGGGTATTTTGCGAACTGCCAAGAAATCTGACAATAGCCACTTAGCATTATATCACGCCGTCGGAACAATGCAACTCACCAACGTATTCTTTTTCCCTTCCAACTAATAATACCCATGCTCTCCCAGTCCTTCCAGCTCTGGCAGTTCGGCCACATCGGTGTGAGAATGCCTTGGGGTCAGATGGTGGATCAAACTGAATAATAACATCGACACGGGGCAAATCGAGGCCTCGTGCGGCGACGTCAGTGGCCAAGAGAATAGAAGGGGACGAGGGGGTGGATATAGACGTAGAAAAGGCCGCGAGGGTGCGTGTTCGTGCGGCAGGGGGTAGATGACCATGCAAAGAATGAAGGTTTGTTGAGGGCGGGAGGAGCGATGTAAGAATCTGGATTGTTTAAAACAAATGTTTGGACATTGACTCAATAACTCTTACCCGATAGAAGTAATCAACACTTGCGCCTGTGGCGAAATAGACGATAAACTGCGATGACTGGTGCTGCAACACCTCGTGATTGATTATACGCATTAGCTGTACAAGCTTTTCAGATGAGCGGCATGTAAGGTGAAAATTTTGTAGACTGCGCGTCAAGATCAGATGTCTTCCTATACGACAACAGTGAAAATAAATCACTTCGCTGGAACTCGTCTCTCTTCAATTAAGACTGTTTGGTTTAGTGAGGCCCCGTCTGGATCTTTCGACTTGAATTTCTTCGACTGCACCTTGACAACTATCCGTACAGGGTTCCTCAGACCAACTCGGACCAGTTCAGAAAGTGCATCGGCGTCAGTCATTGTCGCACTAAAAAGTCCCGTACGCCGTTGCTTCGGAAGATGGTTGAGAATACGCGTTAACGTGACCTGGAATCCCAAGTCAAGTAATCTGTATACATCCTCAACATTGACATATCATTGATGTCAAAAGAGATTCATACCGGTCGGCCTCATCCAGAACTAGCACCTCCAACTCCCTTGCATTCACATGATTTTTCCCCTTGCCCAAGAGAAATTCTTCCACGCGGCCAGGCGTTCCGATAACAATGTCGGCACCGGTGGAGATAAAGCGTTCAATATCTTGAGAGGGCGAGGATTGTTTAGAGGATATCAGGAGAAGCGGTGGTGGAAATTTGAAATCTAATATTGAGTCATTTAAAACTTCCGGGTTTGGTGAAACTTGAGATGTGGAAGACTGCGATGTTGGTTGAGCAGAAAGAAATAAGGAGAAAACCGAATGGATCTGGGTGGCCAATTCTCTACCAGATAAGAGCTGAGCGCCAGTGATTGTAAGCAGAAACAGAATTCACCTTGTAGGACTTATAACCAAGGCGCCGATCTCATTTTTACCGAGCTTGTTCTCTCTCCTCACAAGTTTCTCTAGTACTGGAATTACAAATGCCAGGGTTTTACCCGATCCCGTAACAGCTTCTACAACCACATCTTTGTGCTTCATGAACAAAGGGATGGTGGATGCTTGAACCGGGGTCATCCGGACATGTCCCATAGATTGAATGACATCTAGGCTACATTTTTTACGCGTTATTCAAGGACATTAGCATGATAGACACACGTACACCCAAGGGGTCAGTGGGGTCGGAAGTGACGACCACGATCCTGCAAATGCAGTCGTCATTGCCGAGTTGTAACGCGTCACAGCACCGTAACCAGCTCAAATGTACTTGGCCGACGCACGTATATTATACAGCTAGTGTTTAGCCAACGTAGACCTGCTACCGTAAAAAGACTAAAGAAACAGTGTTCAAAATGCGTGAGAGGAGATGGAGAACCGCTTGAAAGTGTATCTAATAAATTTATACTTGAATAACGCAACAACGGATCAAAATTTAGTGCGACTGACCCCAAGAATGCCAGATCCTTGTTGGCCCCGCCATCATCACTTTCAGCAAGTCCCTCAGGTGCTTGATCTAGTTCGTCAGTAGGGAAGTACGATGTGTCCGTTAAAGAACGTAGGTGGGGAACAAAAGGTGCATCAATATGCCGAATCGTTTCCCAATCCACGCCATAAAAGAAAGCGTGGTTTCTGATTTGTTCTACAGCCAACCGACGGTCGGCTGACGTGATAAGGCTGATAGAATCGGCGGCTTAGCGTAGGGCTACCTTCGAACAGAGACTGTAATAGCACACCGTTTGATAAGATCTTCAGCTTCCCGGCTGAGATGAACATCGTCAGGGAATATGAGATGATACTGCCATTGCATAATTTTTTGATACGTGTCGTGCGTTGACTCAGAGCAGAAGGGTGGATAACCAACAAGACACTCGAACATAATGGCACCAAGAGACCACCAATCACATTCGTTGCCTGTGAAGGTCTGAACATCATTGGAAGCGAAGAGTAAACATGTCATTACCGTAGCCTTTCTGTAGGAAAATTTCCGGAGCGATGTAATCGGGGGTACCAACGGTCGAATATGCCTGAAAGCGCTTCTCAGAGGTGTAAGTACCTAAAGGTCAAGGGGACTAACGAGCTTTCTGCGGTTTGCCTTCCACGTAGCAATCTGATCCTTGCTCGTCATTGTCAAGTTGATAGAATTGACCATGACGCTATTCCTTGCGGCCTGAGCGACCGCAGCGGGACTCTGGGTGCCATTGGTAGAGTCCAGAAGCCGTTGATAGTAACTTGAATCGTGTTGTTTGTGAAAGCCAGTGGAAAGACCAAAGTCAGAAAGTTTGACGTGACCATCTTTATCAATGAGAATATTGTCTGGTTTGATATCACTTCCACATAAATATGTCAGGAAAAGTTATGTTCTGAAATAATCACAAATACCGATGGATGAAACCAAGTTTGTGTACAGCTTCAATCGCCAGCACACATTCGGCAATGTAAAACCTATTCTCCCCATCATGAATCAGTGAACATTAGATATAAAATTTTAATTTAGAACCTCGTTACATCCTCGGAAAATGTGTCGTATTTGATGAGCATGGTCATCAGATCACCGCCAGGAAGAAATTCCATGATGAGGTATAAGTATGCCGGATCTTGAAACGAATAATAGAGCTGAACAACCCATGGAGAATTTGACTCTGCCAGGACGTCGCGTTCGGCGCGTACATGCGCTAACTTTACAAGTGCGTGAGACGAAAACCACACGCCAATATGATCGAACATTGGTAAGGCTCACCTGGTCCTTTTTCAACATCTCTTCCTTCTTAAGAGTCTTCATAGCATATATTTTTCCAGTATCTGTCTTTTGAACGAGCCTGACCTTTGAACAAATATGAAGTCAGAAAGGAGGTAAGCGCGGTCTGCGGTCTACTAATACCTCTCCGAATGCCCCTTTGCCGATGACCTTCACAGTTCGGAAGTCGCTAAGACCCAGCTTTGTCCTCCGAAGTCTAAGGAATGTCGACTCCTTCTTGCCAAGTTGGTGTAGCTGCCGTTGCTTGCGTTCCTCGGGCATTAAGACATCGCCTTGAAGTCGACGTTCGAGCTCGACACGTCTGCGAAAGAAATAGCGTCAATGACTCAAATAAAAGCTTAGTTTCCAAGACCTACCTTGTATTACGTTCTATCGCAGCATCGACCGCAACTTTGTAGTAGTGCTCCAGTTTCAATTGAGCACCTTTAGCCCGTGGTACAGCATCGTCCGAGAAGCCAGTAGTTGTTCGATCAAAGTACACGTAGTCGGCAGGTTTGTTCCCCGTCTGATTAGAGTGAGAAGACGGCATGGGACCAGGAAGGATACCGCGAACATGATTCGGCATGGCAACCAATGTTCCAACTCAAATCTTAGACTTGGACTTTGAAGTTCTTTAACCATCGGTTGCAATTTACGTACTTTATTGGCCATGTGCCAGAACTACGCGCAAGTATTTACATGAAGCATGTAATATCCAGGAGGTATAGTATGGTAAGGCATAGCGGCGAGAGCAGAGAACAAAAAAATACATGTCCCTGCTTCATGCCATTGTAAAAGGCGTCCAACATATTGGTATCTTATTACCGAGATCTCCACTGTCCTTGCAAACTTGTAGGTCTCAGTCTTGGATCGGAGTGATGTTGATACTGTTGCGGTTGCTCCGATGCAACAGGCGGAACGGGCGGGGGATTAGTTGGGTGAAGGGAATATTGATCATAGAGATTGCGAGCCCAATCGTCGTCATTGTTAAACGGCGTGCTGTTGCTGAAACCTCTTGCACTGGCACGGAACCGTTGGGAAGGATAGGTCACCGCGTTTGCCAACCTATGAAATAAGACACTCAACACTTAGTCAATATTCATTGAAGGTTACGTACGATGGTCTACTGGGCCCGTTTGCCAGATGTGCAGTCACTGCAGGACTAATATGTACATGAGGGTAGGTTCGAATCATAGGTCAAAGGAAACCACTGACTTATAAAATGATGCAACCTCATCGCCACGAGGATTAAGTGAAAGCCCCGGATTCGTATACGCTACTGAAGGATCAAACCCCACAATAGGCGTGGTGTTCCCGGTAGATGAAGCTGGGCGTGGACTGAGCCTGATATAGGGACGGGTAGGGGCAGGGAGTGATTGACGGGGAGGTGTGCGACGAGGTTCAGGTTGGAGAGGAGAAGTCGAGGGTATAGGGTATAGGAGAAGAGGGCGTGGGGGATGACTGGCCGTCGGCGAAACCAACGGAGAAGGCGGGGGTGATGCATATGCGTGTGCATTATTCACATATGTCGTCGAGTCAATTTCTTCGAAAGGAGGCCCGTCCAGAGAGGGGCCCACCGCAGTAAATGGTGGTGGGGCAATCGATCGATCCTCCTCCTCACCTGGTGCGAGTTGAAGTGAAACCCGGTGGGAGGTCTGGGAAGTAAAACCCGACGAACTTGATGGATTGGTGACGCTTGTACGTATGAGTGGTGACGGCCTCGCATCGTGACGGTAAGTCGACGAAGAACTCGACCCTCCAAGGCCGGCTTCTTCAAACCAACTGGGACGATCTTTCGATGATACCGAGGGCGATGGGACTTTTACTTTCTTGTTGATCCGTAGCGGCTGTGCACTTGGTAATGCAGAATGGTCCTACATTTCAAATATGTGTGAGTGCGCCCAACCGGCTTTGACGTTGAAGATGAGTATCCCACATGTAGACTGGCCTGTGCCGCCTGGAATGCAGCTTCATCCCAGTTTTCCCAAACCTCTTCCTCGCCCGAGTTTGACAGGTGGGCGATAGATTCTTCGAGGGCGGCATCCACCTTTCTATCCAACTCCTGCGGCGATGATAATTCGTAAGGTGGAGGGGCTGCAGGAAGATCAGACATGGTTCCACAAGCGATTTGGCCTTACAGCGCTCATGATCACTGGCAATAGGCGCCGCACGCGTACGGAAAGGGGGTGGGTTATTGATTATCAGCCGATCACCGACATGTCAAGACCCGGACATGCCCTTGATCAAAGACCCAGGTACATAAAGTAAATGACAGTTGTAACATTTGGATGTAGCTTACATGGTAAAGGTAACCTTGGAAGAGTGACTGACGCACCAAGTTATCTGTATTCCTTAGTAAACAGTCATATTACTAGACTTCGATGTCTTCTAGATTGGTACCCTGTAAAACCATGAGCAAGAATAACTGACGGTCATCGCCAAACGAAATACTAACCAACTTGGGCAAGCGTACATATACATCCGTCCCTGACAGGAAAATCTTAGTTGGGACTGGACCTCGGTCACTGGCAATACATACCCCAGCCATCTAGTGATACAAGCTCCAGTGAGCCTCCGAAATATCTGAGAACGACATTCATCGAAATAAATTCGTACTTGAAGTCTTAACACAAGAGCTCACGTTGAAAATATATTGCTCATTGGAAGCCCAATGCCTATCCGCGGATGGGGTGCAACTTCAGCCTCCATCTCACCATTGTCACGTGAAGGCGGAAATGACATGGAAAGGTCTTTATGTTGGTGCCATCTCCCGACTTGCTCGTCTACAGTGGCCTTTACGCCATGTGGACTGGAACTCATGGTGCGAAGGGCTCCTAAGCGAGAGTGTTCCATTCGGGTAGCATTGCGAACGTGCGAGAAGGAAAAAAGGTCGGACGGTGATGAAATCTCGGCGGTCAAAAGGCCTCCGCCTGTGAAGAGTGAGCGTCCTGATTAACAAAGTAATTTTTGTAGAAAATACCTTGGTCTGATATACGGATACCAACGTCGTTCTCTCCCGCGACGATAGTAGCCTGTATTGGAGGAAGAGATGAATCGCCATAATGCTTCAGTCTAGTAGCTCGCATGGACTGTGGAAGCGGTAAATACCGACATACTATCGAGAGCAATAAACGAAATACTCACATTTTTCAGTAATTCGAATACAACGTATCTGGAATGTATCTGCCTTGTGAACAATTTAGACTCGGAAATGAATTGGACTTACTCGAGATGTTCTCGGATGTATGCAAATGTAGTGTCCACATGACCGTCAACCACAACATCCGGCCATCCCATATTCCTAAAGTCCCCCTCGTATTGGTCTTCAATGTCAACCGGCCGTTCCCTCAGCAGTTTGGTGCATTTTTCGATACTCTGCTTGACGTTCAGTCCCGTAAATATGATGCCGACGTGTGGTTCTCCTGGGGATTCCTGTCTTCTCTCGCTGAGATTTTGTGATAATGCAATGTGGTGCTCGGCCAGAACACGTCTTGATATTCGGGAAATGAGCATTCTTCGCATGAATGAATCCAGCTGCTCTGGAAGAAGGTATGGTGAACAGAGGGAGAGACCTAGCGATAAGTTTGGTATGATGATCGCACTAAGGACGAGTAAGCGTGATTAAGAAGTCAGGTCAATTATCGCTCAACTGCTCGTTTAGGATGTCGGACAAAAAACGGCAAAAAGCTTCGTTCTCGGCCAGATCGTTAATGACAGGATATCGTCGGAATCTAACAGGGCGTTTAGCATGTGGTAATCCTGCAAAAAAAAAAAAATGAAAAACTTACTTTTCAAAAGCAGACCAGTACAACTAGAATAAGTTGGTGGCTTCTCACAAATTTCATAGCCGACAATGGGAGTTAGACTGACCTCGTAAACCTTGGCGACGGCTTCTTGCGTTACCACAACATATGGCAGAGCTTGCAGATCTCTTAGCCTATGTGCGATTCGAACCGGTAGTTCAGTACGGACATAATTCGCGCTCTATTGGCATGATGAGAGAGACCAGATGAGCAGTTCATGTAAGAACCTTGATTAAACGGTCCTCATCCATAGAACGACCAAAGAAAATCTGTGAAAAAGTGAAACAATAAGAACTATTGGGAAATGAACGACATACAAGCTGCCGTAAGGTCAATCGATTTACTTGTTTGGAGGCATACAGGTCGAGCTGTCGATTCTGATAAAAATGAAGGGTAGATTGAAATCGACGTTGTAAATATCGCCCAACCGGACTCAACATCGCAGCCCCAGCGTAGAGACGACAGGTCCGTACGTGGGATATTCACCCGAGTCTTAAGCTTGTTTATTGCGAATTGGCGGCCATGACTGCAAGCTCGCGTCGTCACGGTCACGAGGATCATATAGCAGACTCAAGGCTACAGGTCCAATTCAAAGAATTCCCTCTGATTTCAGTGCGCCCATTATCAAAAATGCGGATCTACGGTCTCTTTCTACACCCACCCAGTCACCCCTCCGCTTCACCGGTATACGATCTTGGTCGTCTGACACGTAAATATTGTCAGGATCATCTTTGATTGTAGCCTCTGTAGAAATGTCCTCCTCTTCGCGATCCCAGAGAACCTCTTCCCATAGCGAATCACTGATAGTGACTGCAACCGTTTTGGAATCTCGAATGTTGGGCAAAACAGAAGTCAGTAAATTAGAGATGAGTTCAGACGTTCCGTCGGCCATCGGGGAATGCAACACCGGTAAAGGCAGGTATTCCGCCTGTAGTGCGAATCAGAGTAAGTTACCGTGAAAGAGAAAGAAAAATAAAAGACTATACCTCGAGAAGCATGCCTTTCACAGCACCGCCTGCCAGAATTACATTGCCTGCTCGGACCAGCCAATCACTACCTATTGCGAAGACGTTGCCTTCGATGAGAAGCTGTTGTCCGGCCGTTTGTCCACGTTGAGGAGAGACAGAAGTAGATTGTCGAACGGACACCCATCGCGCCCGAATTTGAACCATCAATTGTTCCAGGGCGCCAGGTGGCCTGAGCGTCAAAAAAGTAGTGCGATAATGTGCTGGTTCCTGGCCTTGCTGATTCTGTGAGTCAGCCGCCAGAATATCTGCCCTTGTAGGAGCCGAAGGGTCTTCAAGAAGTACGAAGACATTTTCATTCATCGCGAGGGAGCATAGTGAGCGTTCAGACTGAACTTGAACCCCTGGAATTGAAGTAAACGTAGATCTGTATGATCTTACGGCCAACTGCCATTTGCCTCTGAATTGTCCCTACGAGAAAGCCGTGTTGAGATTGAAAACAGTGAGACTCGAGTAGCACGAACATGGTGGTTTCTTATAATGTTTTCGTTGATCAGTTCCAGCCCGGTTGTCGGTGCATTAACCCATCGAGCAAGTCTGAAATAAACATATTTTCAGATGACTGTTACTCGAAAAAGACGGCAAGCTACCAAACCCTGTGAATCCCATCGTCTGTGTCGCCCGTTACCGTTACGTGACATATCGCGACAGAATGCCACCAAAACGCAAAGCTGCCCTTTCAACCGATGAGCCGTTGACGAAAAGGCGGACGCGTTCTAGTGGACCTATCGTCGAAACTAAACTAGAATCGTTTACTCTCCGCAAGCGTGCTCGTCAAACCCAGCATGCAGTAGGACAATCTTCAAGTTCAAGTACGACCCCGAGTAGAAAATCACGGAGTCAAGTCGAGGGAGTCGAGGGATCTCTGCGTGAAGAGAATTATGAAGACGATGAACTGAATCTGTCTCCGTCAAGGACACGGCCAGTGACGCCTCCCAGGACGACCACACCGCGCATGATTCTCCACTCTGTCGAAATTTCTATCCACGCGCACCGATCAACTCAAATCGATAGAGGTTCCCCAACACCCACCCACCGTCGACGTACGCTGAAGGGAAGCGAGGCAGGACCGGTGAGACACACGCCTCCATCTTCACCATTGAAGGATCAGTCTGCCTCAATTAGCCCCCACATAAATCAAGATGTCCCCCCGACGTCGCGCGGTTCTCCATCCAAAAATGACTTCATTTCAAATACGATTGTGTCTCCAAGTCGACTGCCTCGCACGCTTCCAGATCATCTACACTCCTGTCTTATAGCACAGAAACGTGCAGTCATGTATGCCCTCCAGCATCCTCAGGATTTAAGTATGGATGAAGAATATGGTGCCAATAAAGGAGATGATATATGCACAAATAACCTCGCATCTCAGCAACTAAGCGCGCTGCTCAATGGAACTGTTAACCGTGGTGAAGGCAACAGCTGTATGGTTCTCGGACCACGAGGTAGTGGGAAAAGTCGAGTGAGAAGAACAATTTCATAATATATTATCCTCGTTGACCCGTCTATTCAAGTTAGTGGAACGTTGTTTAGCGGATCTACCGAATCAGCCTATCATTCTGCGTCTCTCTGGCTGGGCACAACATAATGATCGACTCGCTATGAGGGAAATAGCATGGCAACTCATGCAACAAACTGGCACTTCTTTCCTCGGTTCAGAGCATGATAGTTCTGACGTGAACGACGATATAAATCCTTTCGAAGATGTTGATCCCACCATAACGCTGCCTCCACTATCTCATCTTCCTACGCTTATATCATCCATCCCGTCCCTCGCCCGTCCCACAGTTGTAGTCCTCGATGCATTTGATTTATTCGCATTGCATGCTCGGCAGTCGCTACTCTATTGCCTTCTCGACACTGTCCAGAGTTGCCGGGCAGGCGTGGGGAATAAGGGTATCGCAGTTATTGGTGTCACGAGCCGAGTTGATACAATCAATCTGTTGGAAAAGAGAGTCAAAAGTCGCTTCTCTGGTCGCATGCTACGAACGGCTGCTCCTGGACTGTTAAGCGACTGGATCGGTATCACAAAGCGTGTTTTATCCACGCCTATTGCTGATTGCCCACATGAATGGTCTCTCATGTGGAATGCTGCTGTCGACAAACTTCTTGCTGACCCAATAATTATGGATGCCTTAAAAGAAACGTTTAGCCTGACAAGAGATGTCAGGATGCTCACTCGAATACTGGTGACTTGGAACTTCTCACCCATTTACACAATGGTTAACGACGATTTCAGATGACTCCAATTCTGGAACTAGGACCATCATCTCCGTTCCCTTTAGCATCCCAGCTCGTTTCTGCAGTAGGTGTCCAGCGATGTCGTCTTCGATTTCGCACCCTCCACAGTTAGTATTCCTCCACGCAAATCTATGGTCGCCCCTGATATACTATTGCATCCAGCCCTCCCTTACCCATCATTATGCCTACTTATCGCAGCCATGCATTCGCAAAGGGCCGGCCATGACACGCTGACTTTTGAGATGTTGCATGAGTGTTTTCGGGACCAAGTACGGGCATCGACATCTGCTCCAGTCCAAATTGGAAGTGGCGGAATTGGAATGGTACGATGTACCCGTGAAGTCCTAATGAGTGTACGTCTTCCCCATCGTCTACAACATAAATTTTGTTAATTACTATGTGCATTAGGCTTTCGAGCAGCTGGGATCGTGCAGAGCTTTCGAATGTGTAGCTGCACCATCTGCCAGTATAGCGAAAGAGTTTGTTCGGTATCGGTGTGTGGTAGAGAGGGAGGACGTGAAGATCGCCGTTGAGAAAAGGGGTCAGACTAGTCTAAAGAAGTGGTTAAGTAAGGCGCAATAAACGTCGGGATCTTCACATTGTTCTTACTCTGATGACGGGCAGCAAGAACGAACTAAAGTTCATATGGAGGTATACATAGGAATAAGAGGAGACAAGTACTAAAAATCCTAATGGCGGATGAATGATATAACAAAAGGTCACTTGCCAAGTAATGTGGGAACTTGCATGGACGAGTGGGCATATCTTGAGTCGTTCCAAGTACCAACAATCATTAGTGCCTCCCACCTGCTAAGAATTGACGCTACTCACATGCCAGTTGAAGACGTTCAGAAACGTAGAAGATATGTTGGTATAACAGATAAATAACGTGGCCACGAATACAAGGAATAATTAGCAGGCTAACCCAACGTTCTCCCTGCAATAGAAAAATAGTAGATACCCATCCACACAGAGGAAAGTGAGAAACTAAACGTACAAATGGTCGTGCGCACCCCCGAGCCCTTCCTCCCAGAACGAGATCATATTCACTTGTTCTTTGAGTGGTTCTTCATTGCGGCGGTCGGCTTGTAACTCTAGCTCAGACTGTCTTGTTGACTTCTTCGAATTGAAGTTGTTATCATTGGCAGCGCACTTGAACAGCATCGACTTGAAGTTCTCGTCCATGAATAAACTGGCGTCCCATTCCTTGGTCTCTTCGACCAGCTCGCGTATAATACCCAGTAACATGTCTGACGCTCCGTCCTCGCTACGGTTTGAAGAATTGGGGTGATTTTCCTCCCTACCAGAGCTATCTTGATCAGGTCTTGAATGTTTCTCAAGCACCGGTTGACAAAGTTCAAGCCCAAAATTCAGATACTCGCCATCCGTGCCGGAGCGTCCTTTGGCACCGGCATTTCCTTTGCTGCTTAAATCAGGATATATCAAAGTATCTGTCGATACATCAGGAAGAATCATTGTCCTAAGGGGCGATGGTCCGATTGCAGGACTCTGCTTGGCTCGCACTGAAGAGAGTTTTCTTTTATGCGTTGTTCTAGTTGTCTTTCGCACGACACTTTCGAAGCCGACAGGCGGTGGGAAGGATGACCGAGGGCGTGAGGAGATGGCTGCTGGGGTGGCGACTTCCGAAGACCTGGAATCCATAAAGTGGCTATCCGAAGGTTGACGAGGACGCCAAATGTCCACGGTATGTCTAGTTTGAGGATGGGCAGAAAGGGGCAGAAAACTTGGGGAGCTGCGGTCCTGAACACTTGCACACTGTGGAATATAGGGTTGAGCAAGTGCATATGGGTGGGAAATATAAGATGTAGCTGGAACATGAGACGCAGGCCTGGGGATCAAAGATGAGCGGGAGGAAACAGGCAACACATGCATGGGGAGTACAGGTTTCCGAATAAGGTTGGAAGCATGAGAAGCATGGGCTGGGACAGGTGATGGCGGGTATGACGCCATAACACATTGCAGTGTGGGGGAAAGCGGCGTCCAAACATCGAGCTCGTGGTTTGTCTCTTCAGCAAACTTGACTTGCGGAGAAACGGTTCCTGATTCTATGGTCGAAGTGCTCATTTCTGGGTGTTTGGAAATGGAACGTCTCTTCTGATGAAATAAATCTTGAATGTCAGCTTGATACACGGAAGGCAAAGAATCTCGGCGACCAAAGTTGGAACGGCCAATCTGAGTTTTGATGGGGCACGCAGGCAAACAGAACAAACACGATCGTCTCCGTTCATTGGCACAACTAGCACCGTCAGAGTTGATCGAGGCTTCGATTGAACATATGTCATGTAAACTGAAGCTTTGAGCCTGCGAGGATCGACAGTACAAAATTGTATGTTCCTTCTGCGTAATCTTGTTGCTATTTTCTTTAATCCCAGTTTCCGAGGCAGGGGAACCAAAGAACCCAACGAAATATCCTGTCACCTCGTCACCGATTTTGACAGTGCCCCACAACGGAAGAAAGGAAGCAGAAGAACGACCAGAGACGTCGGCAGTAAACGAACCAGCCGGGGTAGGCAATTCTGAACGGGCGCGCATGGTTCCGCGATGTTTTATGTAGAAATGTTTGAAAATGGCGAGCAAGGAGAAAACGAATATTATAGTAAAGAAAATAACGAGGTAAGTGTAAATTCCGGAAATTTCGTTTGAAAAACCTGCGAGTTTTGGTGACACCGAGACGTCGTTGGCAGCAAATTCGATGATGGGCGAGACTGCGACAGAAGGCGACATGCTCGTAGCTGCCTGTAAGCTGGCTTCGAACTCCGCATTTCTGCAGCGTTTGCTCCGAGCGAACCCGGCTTTCGACCGTCGGACAGAACGTGCGGTCAAAATACTGTATGCAGGACTACACAGCGTGATATGTCTCGTACAGAAATGCCCAACCGTCTTAGAAGCACCCGAGAGTTGACCGCGGAATATGTCGACGAGTCGTGAGTAAATAATTCCAATAACCCTGCACTTAACGTCAACACATCCTTAGGCATATTCAGGCTTTTGCAGATGCCCTTCAGGCCGATGAACTAAATGCTCACGAACATCATGAAGCCGCGTCTCCCGTTATGCCGGCCACGCCCTTGTTGCCGCCGACCCCTCGGGTACGAAAAGTATCGGCATTATCTGATTTTGCTCCTGTCAACCTCAAGGTAAAACGGTACGTCCGCGACACTGAGTAATTTTGGATCATCTTTCTTATTAATCTCGTAGGAGACGGAAAAGAGATAAACTAGATAATAAACGACAGGATTGGCTCTTTCTCCTACTTCGATGGCCATTACTGGTGCGAATCATTGATCCATTCTAGAGTCCCATTCTGAATCTACAATTGTAGTTTTTCATATTTGTCTTCATAATGGGGGAATTTGGCCTCTATATTTTAATTCGGCAGTTGGTGAACACGAAGGAGTGGCTTTCTGCTTGTGAGTTGGCGTGTTTTAACACATCTTGGCTTACATTCAAATATAAAACACAAGGGCGTGGAAAGAAGGGTGTGCTCCGAAAACGGCTTCGGGGTGCACGGACTTACCAGGTGCGTTTGTTTATATATATATATATCGTCCATCCCCATCCGAGTTGTGAGAGCTTATTTGTGTCATAGGAATGGAAAGATGCTGCAGAGACTCTTGACGAGTACCTTCAGTTTCATGAGTGGAAGCGAGTGGACGAAGATCCTTACTACGACTGGAAGCTTGTCCAGAAGGTGACGGCTGCCACCAGCATATATGAACTTGACTTACGAGCAACATATTATAGGTCAGGCGTTCTCTTCGAACTTACCGAGAAAGAAAAGATGCTCGTGGCGTTCTGGGTGTCTTGGAAACATGCATCCGCACAAATTTTGCTGGTGTCGAATCATCCAGGTAAGAGGCTGGATGTGGTCATAAGATCGGCTACTTATAAGGCATGCAGACTGTATAGCGAGGTTTGTCAGCACCACAAACTCTACAGTGATATTTGGCTGAACCATTTGTTCAGACATTCCTTGGTACAAAGGACCTCATAGAGTGTACGTTGTGATTCAAAAGCACGCTGCGGCTTCTCGTTGATGTTTTTACAAGCTTACTTCAACGAACAAGAGAAGGCTTTAGAATACATTCGAGAGACAACTGAGTTGTCGGTTGATGAGAAGAAGCGATTTTTTAAAACGGCTAATACCAACCTAGGCGTCTCCGCACTTTGTTTATCTGGCGGAGCTTCGTTCGGCTACTATCATTTTGGGGTTGTCAAGGCCTTCTTGGATGCTGGTCTACTTCCCCGTGTCATTACAGGTACTTCGGCAGGAGGGCTAATTGCTGCATTGGTCTGCACACGCACAGACGTTGAACTCAAACGTTTACTCGTCCCAGAGCTTGCAAACAGGATCACAGCTTGCGAAGAACCATTCCCCGTGTGGTTTAAGCGCTTTTGGACGACTGGTGCTCGTTTTGACTCTATCTCCTGGGCACGAAAGGTGTGTACAACACAAGTTCCGGTCACTCACTTGCTGACCACCAGAGTGGACAGTGTACCTTCTTTACTCGCGGATCGATGACCTTTAAGGAAGCATATATAAGAACCGGTCGTATTTTAAATATCTCTGTCATACCTGCCGATCGCCATTCGTAAGCCCGGGATGCTTTCGGTGATTGTCCCTGGGATGCTCAGCTGCCACAATTTACAGTCCCACGAAGCTTCTTAATTATTTGACTGCACCAGATACCATAATATGGACTGCGTTGCTTGCCTCAGCTGCCGTGCCAGGGATCCTGAACCCTGTCGTGCTTATGCAGAAACTCAAGGACGGCCGCATTGTGCCATGGAACTGGGGTAGTAGGTTCAAAGATGGCTCACTGAGGTGCGTGTTATTAAATATTATCCGGGTACATTCTAGATGTTACTCGCAGAGTTGATATTCCCGTTCAAGCCTTGAATTTGTACTTCAATGGTGTGTCATTTATGCCAGTTCCTAAAATGGCAGGAAAACTAAATGAACGCCATCAGTTACACATCCCGTCGTATCGCAAGTCAACCCACACGTCCATTTATTCTTCTTTGCTCCTCGAGGTTCAGCTGGCAAGCCGGTTGCTCACCGAAAAGGCAAAGGTTCTCGATTTTCTTTTGGTCGTGGTATTGTACCAGTCTTACTTGTTCCATACAGGGTGGAGGGGCAACTTCCTGCTATCAGCTGCTGAACAATGGTTGAAACACGAACTCACGAAGAACTTCAAGGTACTTTGCGTCTTTTGCATCGACATTTCACTACCTTCCTTATACGAAACACACTAGGTCATCCGCGATCTCGAGTTACTCCCACAGATCTTGGGCCAGGATTGGTCCAGCGTTTTCTTGCAACGTTTCGATGGTGCTGTCACGTATGGCCACCCTCTATACGATCAGGATGCTCTTATACTTATAACTTTTTAGAATATGGCCCAGAACGCGTTTTTGGGTTTGTCCACATTCACTTCAAGTACTTTCTTTATTCATAACCGGCTTTGATTAGAACTGGGTTCACATCCTCAGTGACCCAGATCCTAGTGAGCTTGAGAAGATGATTCGCGGAGGCGAAATTGTCACATGGCCGAAGGTAAGCGGAGTCCTGTACATAAACAGTCTTAAGCTGTCATCCAGTGACGTCAATAACGACAATAGCTTCATATGATCGAAAACCGCTTTCGGCTGGAAAAACAGATTTTCCTCGGTCGACGAGCCGTTCGAAAGTCTTTACAATCTAAGACTCGGCCACACTCTCCAGAGTCCCAGGTAAAACCGCAAGCCGACACTTTACCGGTACCTGCCGCTGGTACCAACATCGCAACTCGTGTTTCTTCGACTCCGCCACCGAGTGGTTCTGATCTACCGATGTCAGTGGACACGGATACGGAAGCCGCACTTGTTAATGGAACCCGTTGGTCATTCAAACGTGGCCATTCAACAACTCCGAATTCCGGAACATCGACACCTCGGGATCATGGACCGAACCTGGATACCTCTCGTTTATCCTTGACCCGACGGAAATGGACATCAGAACTATTAAACCCAGCCTTTGGCGAAAGTAGTGTAACAATAACTGCGTCTTCATCCCACCCAGGAGGCCAAATTCCACCACCGACACAGTCCTCCCACAGTTTTTTCAATAAGTTACGCACAAAATCATTTCCCACGTTGGCTACTCCGTTTTCTACCAAGAATAGGTTAGGCAGAGAACAAAGCACAACCGAGCCAGCGTGGAGCAGTGAGAGTTCATCTGAAGACGACCTTTCCGTTGATAGCAAGCGTATACATTATCCGTCGATGAACGAGTTCTGGCCTGATTCTGATGCTGGGCTTTTAGATGTAGGCGCTGTTGAAGATGATGGTGGCGTTCAATAAAAATACCTTGTCATTGACATCACGTGCTCTAAACCGATGTCCTCAGTTACTTCTACAGATATCATTGCCACGGCTGCAGAACATAGACTTAACCAACTGACCGCCTCACAGTCCATTTCTCAAACTACCGCAGAACATGATAAGCGACAAGCCTTTCGACGGCTCATTGATCCTGGTATAGTACGCCCAAATTCAGCTCCAACCGCCCTGGCTACTCTCCAAGTATTACATGGCATTGTTTACATCGGGAACACAAAATCATCATGCATTTCTTTCTAGACGTTGTTAACATTAGCCGAGAACTTGCTGCGTGAACCAGATAATCCTAAATTCCGGCAGTTCAAGGCAACAAATAATATTATTAAGGCCCGTCTCATGGATACCAAGGGAGGGTTGGAGTATGCAATTGCCGTTGAGTGACTCGATATAAGCGTTTACTACCTTGGGTCTCACAGAATCATAGATGGGATTTCGGGCACAGGTACAGACAACCCTTTATAATGGGTGGACGCAAGTCTCACTTACCCCCTCGAACAAACCTGTAGGTCCAAAATTTCCAACCTTTATATATTTTCAATCCACGGAAGATGTCCGACCTGCGTACTGGTGCTGCCATCCTCAAAGAGGTTATCGGTCTCGAGACTGAAAAACAAGATCGCGCCCAACAATCTAAGAGGGACGAGAAATCCGCTGCCGAGGCCGTAGCGAACAAGGTAAAACGGAAGCCTACCGCCCCCTGTGCCGACGTTGATGGGACATATGGCTTACAGGTGAAACTTGCATTCATCGATGATCGCAAGTCGAAAATGATGCAAGACCAAAGAGAAAGAGAAAGAAGAGAGGCTCGTGCAGTCGCTGCGCAGCAGGAAGAGTTGCCACATTCGCCGCCTGCTGTCACCTCGTATACGATGCCAGGATCGGGGAGCACCTTAACGGGTATGAGTGTTGATGAGCCCTCGGACAGCATCGAGGATGATTGAGTTACTGTTCACGGTTTCGCACTGTTCCTCGTTTCTCGTAAACAATGCAAAGCTATAGGAAATCCATTTTAAACGGAATAAGTTCGACAAGACGTGCCTACTCTTGAAGAACACGTGACAAGGTAGGGTCATGGAGACCAAGCTTACCCAGTTCGCTACTCTCAGTCAAAAGGATAAGGGCCCTGCTTATCTGTCTCTACTCCCAGATGTGCTTTCACGACCAAACAAAGCATCTATTGCAGAGGACCTACATATTCTAGTGGACACGGTAGTCAACCAGGACAGTGTTGGACTTGTCGTTGGGAGACAAGTTTTGTCTGAGCTTGTCAAAGTATTGGGTGAAGGTGTCATCGAAGACATCGAATTGCGTAAGCGTATCGTGGAGGACACGCTCGCTGCAGTCCAACCACGT